>JAFNJT010000074.1:33942-45136 GCA_019649525.1 Hanseniaspora lindneri
GTATTAATTGTATTAATTGTATTAATTGTATTAATTGTATTAATTGTATTAATTGTATTAATTGTATTAATTGTATTTAAAAGAGACATTCTTGCCTGTACTCACGGGGTTGCGCAGCGCTAGGGCTGCTTCTTTTCAACGGTGTTTAAACAAAATGATTTTTTTAAGCAATGGGTCTATTTGGCTGTAATTCCATTGGTTGCAATCCTCTGTACAATGTTCACACATGGTTGTTATAAAGAATTATGTGCTGTCTGCCGCATTATTTCCTAATACGTCCAGTGTCCTTTGATTTGGCTCTTTTTTAACAGCAAATACCTCAGATTTCTTGTGAACATAAGGCAGTTTGTTTTCTTACTCTAGCTCAACTTCCAGAAAAAAAAGAAATTGGCCAGTATGTAAAACAGAATCAAGTATACACAGTCAACAGAGCTCCTTTAAAATGCATATAAAGTGTTTAAATGCATGTAGAACGTTTAAACTGTGCACATAGATCTTTTCATACACCAAAAAAAATATGTTATATAAAGCAGTACCGGATTAAGAAATTCATGCTGCCTAGATGCACAGCTATGATTAGTGCTAGTGCAGCGGCACTTACAGATAAGCAAGTATATACTTGAATTTACGCGGTGTCAGGACGGAGATAGCCGTTAAAGTGGTCCACTGTCTCTCTTTCCCAAACCGGCAACAGAGCTCTGGGCCCGCACTTACAGTTCTACGTTGAGCAGAACCACGAGTATGTGATACTAAAAGCTGATATACCATGGCCGATAAAGATATGTGCAGATAAGAAAGATATCTGTAGATAAGAAATATTATACAGGCTGATAAGAAAGATTATCCATGCTGATAAGAAAGAAATGTGCAGATAAGAAAGAAATGTGCAGATAAGAAATATTATACGGGCTGATAAGCTAAACCCAATATAAACAACTAAATAAGCATGGATATGTATCTTCACAAAACCGCTGCAAACAACTGATACCCTGCTGGTGATCTGGCCTCCTGTCGTTCTTAAGTCCGATTATGATGGGTAATGTCCGACGGTGGTCACGTGATTTGTAGTGCTTGCGTATTTTTTTTTTAAATTTTTTTTTTAACTTGAAATTTATAAATTTCAAAACTTTGCCAATACTGAATATTTCAGTCTTTTTAACTACTTTCTACTTCAGCGAATACAACCAAGAAACCTCATAACCATTTCTCACCATATAATCAGTCTCTTCTAATATCCGAAAATGTTCAGATCTCCTTTAATTTTATGCAAAAGAATGGCTTCAACTGAAGCCTTTGAACAGCACTTTCTGAAGCTGAGAAAGGACTTGAAACAAGCTATGTTGGCCAAGGACAATGTCACAAAAAACAGTGTTCGTAACATGATTTCGGACATCAAAAACATGCAGATTGACTTGAGAGCCAAGAATCTTGTTGAAGACGAGTTTGCTGTTGCTTCTTTGTACAAGAAAATGATTAAACAAAGAAACGAATCTCTAGCAGACTTCACCAAAAACGGTAGATCCGATTTGGCTGAGAAGGAAAGCCAGGACATTGCTATTATAAGCAATTATTTAAAAGATTTGCCAGTTGCATCTGATGAGGCCATTGATGCTAAGGCCAAAGATTTGTTGATGAAGCTGGAAAACCTTGACAGCTTGAAGATCAATGATGTGTTTAAGCAGGTTGATCTTACCAAGGCTGCTGAGGAGATTAAAGCATCTCCAAACCAAATAAAAGGTGCACTTGTTAAACTTTTCAAGGAAATTTTATCCAAGTGATTGATTTGTTTTACGCTTTTGAGTGACACTTCTTTAATTTTGAGGGGTATTCCTTTGGAAATAGTATGTGCTGAAGCTGGCGCACAACTAATTAAATAGCTGCATACACAAACAAAAGTTGAGCTTTTTTTATAAAAAAACTTTTTTGCTGTAAATGTAAAAGAAGACTTGTAAATAAAACTTATATATTTGCTCTGAAATAGAGTTTGTTCAACATTAGCTTTGATGGCTGCTTGAATTTGGTGTCAAGAGTGGAGTAAAGAAGCATGTATTCTTGACCATTTCAGCCCAAGTAAAATACATATAGCCGTAAACAGGAATTAAATATGAAACTCAAAACAAAAAAAGAAATAAGCTCTGCAAAGCCAAAGAAAGGAAGTGTGTGTTTTATGTATATCTTTCTTGTTTTACAGGTTTTGAGTGCGGTTTAATGTTTTGAAGAATTGAGAATAGTTATGTTTGGGGCAGAAATAACACCAAATAGTAGTTGATAGGTGCAGTTGGTCTCAATTGAAAAAGACGTTAATTTAAATTGGCTGCTTCAAAAGCAAAAAATTAGTAGCCAAGTGTAATGGCAAAGTAAGCACGTAACTACTAGTCGCCAGTAACAAATCAGTTAGTTGCCAGTGTCTTTTTACAAAGTATTGCCAAAGGCAAGATAAATAGATACAGTTAGCCCAAGAAAATTTCTATGGCGTGCCAATCTAAAAAAAGAATTTCTTGTAACAGCAAACACAACAACGCAATCTGCTGTAGCCAGTCTGATCCTGTACTCAGAATACACCAAAATGACTCAGAAAACACTAAGATAACCAGTCAGACACCAAAATAACCTGCCAAACACTATCATAACTTAAAAACACAAGCATAACCTTTCAAACACTGGCATAAATTGCCAAAAACAAGCCCCATCTGCTTCCTCCAAACACTTTCTTCACTACCGCCAAACAACAACAACCACAGCCAGCACGCACCCACGTGCTCGCAGCAACACGCCTTGCAAACCTTTAATTCATTTATTTATATATCTTTTTTTACATTAAAACACCAAAACCACCACGCCTAGCACCACTTCCTGTGTAGCAACGCTGCTCTACTCCATGTTTTTTGCTTTTATTTTCATTTTTTTATTTCTATTTTTTTTATTTTGATTAAACGCGGAGATAAGCGTTTGCCAAAAAATAAAAAATAAAAAAAAAAAGTTTTCCAAAATTAAAATTCAATAACGTATCTCAAACACATCATTTCAGTTTAAAACACTCCATAACAGCCCACAATAATCCAGAAATTACCGTCCAAAAACACCAAATACGCTCTAGAAAATGGTTGAAACCACTAAGAGAGTAGTCAGAATCAAGACCAAGCAGTCTATAATTGAAGAAGAACCGCTTGTTGAAGGGTTTCCTGTTCACAGATGGTCCATAGAAGTGGTTCTTTTGGATGCTGAGGGGAACGAAATGCCGGCCAATATCTTCGATAGAGTGGTTTATCATCTGCATCCAACCTTTGTAAATCCGAATAGAACCTTCAAAAAGCAGCCATTTAAGATTGAAGAGAAGGGTTGGGGTGGTTTTGAGATGTCTATATCACTGTTTTTAGCTGAAAAGGGGGGAGAAAGAAAAGTGAAGCACGACCTTCATTTCATGGAATTTGAATATAACATTGAACACACAATCACCATACCTCTCAGCAAACCTAAATTGAACTTGCTCTTGCAGGAATCAGGCCCTATTCCAGCATCAGCAGCAACTCCGTTGGCTGCTGGCGAAGCAGAAAACCAAGATACTGCAGGAGTGTCAGGAGACATTAAAGGGGAGAATGAATTAGCAGCTACACCAATCAAAAGAGGCAGAAACCAGTCTGAAGAAAGCACTGCTCAGCCAAAGGCTAAGAAGCAGAAGAACACAGTTCAGATAGCAAGAAAAGGGTCAGTTGATTTGGAGAAACTGGCACAGGGTTTGACGAAGCTGAATGAGGAGCAGATAATCGCCATAGTGCAGATGATAACCGACAACTCTACACCTGAAATGAACGTTAAGAACAACGCCGAAGACGGGGAGTTCATCTTTGATATGTTCTCGTTGCCGGAGGGTTTGCTGAAGAGTATGAGTGAGTATGTGGAAACACACACTGCGTCGTCTGAGTAGTTGGCTGGGGTGTATATATGTCGTATGTAATAGCCAGGATGAGTGTGAAATGTTCAAGAGCGTGTGTAATAAGGGGTAGTGAAGGGTGGTAAAAGGTGTGGTCTGCGCCAAGTGAACTTTTGATAAAACAGGCTAGTTGTAAATGAAACTTTCGATAAAACAGACTAGTTATACATGAAATTTCTGTTAAGAAAGACTGGTGTCTGTACATGAAACTTTTGATAAAAAACAGGCTAGTTGTACCTGAAATATCCGCCATCAAAACCCGATAGTTATACACGAAATTTTTAATAACAAAGTCTGATGTTTGTGCCTGAAACTTTTAATAACAAAACCTGATATTTGTACACGAAATTTTTAATAACAAAACCTGATAGTTGTACACGGAAGTTGCAATAGATATAATAGTTGCAGTATATGCAAACGTTACATTGCATACAAACGTTGCAATAGATATAAGCACCACAATAAATACAAACGTTGCAATAGATATAAAAGTCGCAGTACATACAATAGTCGCAGTACATACTAACCTTACAATAGCTGTAGTACATACAATAGTTGCAATAGATATAAGCATTACAATACATGCAATCCTTGCAGTACTTACAACCGTTACAATAGCTGCAATACTTACAATCGTTACAGTAGCTGCAGTACTTACAAACGTTACAGTAGCTGCAATAGATATAAGCACTACAATACATACAAACGTTGCAATAGATATAACAGTTTCAGTACACACTAACCTTACAATACATATAACAGTTTCAGTACATACAATAGTCGCAGTACACACTAACCTTCCGATAGCTGCAGCGCATACAAACCTGCAAGTTCAACACCGCCCTATATATACCCGGGCGTCCACAGCTTGATCGTGTTGTCCCAGGACCCAGTCAGCACACCAAAACCGTTGTTGCTGGACTTAACCTTGTTGATTCTGTTCTCGTGACCCTGCAAAGTGCCAACTATTTCGCCCTTCAGTGTGTCCCAAACAATGCATCCATAGTTGTAGTAACTGACAAAAAGCAGGCGGCCTGAGTTGCTGAAATCAAGCGACAGAACGCCTTCTGAGTCGTAGGCAGTGTCCTGTGTAAATAGTGACGCTGACTCCATGGTTTTGTTGAATGAAATAGACGGTGTGTTGCTTTTGCTGCTGTTATTCTGAGTGTTTTTCAACAGATGCTGGTTCTGCATCAAAGAATACTCTGCTATTTTACAGTCTGCTCTTAAATCAAACAGTCTCACCAGACCATCATCTGAACCAGTCACTATTGCGTTGTTGTCACTGAAAAACTGCAAACAACCAACATCAGTATCGCCAACTAAAAACTTCTGTGCAGCCCTCTGCTGCCTGTTGTCCCACAGGAATAAGTATCCATCACTGCCAGCTGTAGCGAAAATGTTGTTATTGTAAGAACCATATGCACTTTTGTCAAAGTTTTTGGGCGTAGCAAGTGAAAGAATGTCACCTAAATGCTCAGAAAACTCTACACTTTTCATTCCCTTTGTGATGTCCCATTGGCAGGCAGTCATATCACCTGATGCCGTCAGTATTTGGTCGTTTGAAAGGAATTCACACTCAGAAATGTACCCTGTGTGGCCTTTAAAAATGGCAACTACTTGTTGCTGAACCATATCTGCACCAGTGATTTTATAAACAGTGCAGTGGTTGTCCAATCCAGCACTGGCTACCAGCCTGTTATTTGGTGCTATAGCGCATGAAAGAACCCACTGGTTTTCGAGTATTACTGCGTTCTTTTTGTATCCGGTTGAGGCATCCCAGAGAAGCATAAAACCATCCTGGGAAGCACTTAATATGGTAGTTGAGTCTTGTGACCACTTCAAATCAACAATCTTGTTGTGATGGCCATTCAGCGTTCTTATGTTTTTCAGATTGCAGCCTCTCAGTAAATTGGCGTCATGTGCCGCTTGAAAACGAGTGTCTTTCAGGGATGGTGACGCCATGACGTTGCTTGAAGGAATGTTGCGAGCCATTGTTATCAAGTCCGAGTCCTGGTTCTTTGATTTGATGTAGTTTATCTGCGCATACAGTTGTTTTGTTTCTTCTCGTGCTTTTTTCAGGCGCTGCTCGAGCTCGTTGTAGGACTCAGTGTTTATGGAAGCGTACATGTTTTATTCTGTGGGTTTGAACGGTATTGTTACAGTGGGCGAATCAGTGAGTTTTCTGAAGAAGTCGCTGTGGATCCTCTTTTAATTAAACTCTTAGTGGAGTACTTTTTTAATTAAACTCTTAGGGGAGTACTCTTTTAATTGGAGTCTAGTGGACTACTTTTTTAATTAGAGTCTCACTGGTTTAATTCTTTTAATTAGAGACTCACTGGTTTAATTCTTTTAATTGGAGTTTTGTGGAGTACTCTTTTACTTGGAGTCTGGCTGGTCTACTGGTTTCTCAAGTGTCGTTTCACTGCTCACTTGTTTTGCTTGCAGCCTGTTTAACTTATTTCTTTTAGTTGCTGGCAGCCTGTTTAATTTCCTTCTTTTCTGCTTACAGCCTGTTCAATTCACTTCTTCTAATTACTTTCTACCTTTCTAATTTATTTCTTCTAATTACTTTCTACCTTTTTAATTCACTTCTTCTAATTACTTTCTACCTTTTTAATTTATTTCTATTTCAACAACGGCAGACGCTTTTTGTTTTGGTTTAATCGCTACTGACAGCGTTGCTATTTTGTTTCTACACTCACACACAAGCTCTGCAGCAAAAAAGCACTTGATTTTGTTTCTCTGAGAGCAAAAAATAGAATCCAACGAAACGTTCCTTTTATTCAAACTTTATCAACTTTTTATTGTTAATTTTTAGAAACCGTCACTTCGCAAAACAAATAAAGGCAACAGCAATTTCCTGAGTGATTTGACCGAGGGACAAGTAAGCAAAGCAAATACTGTTCAGCAAAAACATTTTTTCATTTTTTTCCACAATACAATGAGAAATTTTCACATTCATGCTGTTTTGAGGTACATATTGTTTTAATTAAAAGGTTTTGAGAAACGGCCACCTTCCTAAAAGGGTAAAAGCACATTGGCTGGCGGAAAATAAATTAAAAAAAAAAAAAATTAATAAACAACCGGGTCACGTGCAGCGGAGATATCCTGTGCGTGGAGAGTCTGTCCTGTGACTGCCAGAATAAGGTGATCATGATAACTTGGTATAACAGTTAGATAAGACGATGGGTGTGTATTTCCGCAGTGTTTTTATGACCAGGGAGATATATATGCTCGTCATGTGACGAGAATAGGTGGCATTTCCCACAGTTTTGCTGTTTGCTGTGGAGTCACGCGGGAGTGAGCATTCACGTGCTGTTGAAATTGAACTAGCGTCGGAGTTAGTGGAGCAGAGCAGTGGGCTGGAAAATAACTCTAACCTGTTCTTGGCTGTCTTAGACACGCTGTTTTGCTGGTGTTCTGGAGCAAGCAGTAGTGCGTGGCACGTGATCTGATGTTTTCCCGCAAGCATTGGTGCACACCACGTGCTCTGGTGTTTCTGTTCACAGCAACTGTGCAGCATGCTGCAGGGTATTCTGCGTTCTATTGCTGGGAAGTATACTTTCTACGCTGCTTTTGGAGGGCGCACGTGCCTGGCTGGTCTGAATGGTCTTGTTCTACAACGGGGGAAGTAGCGTATGCTAGAGTAGACGGCTGTGGATTATCGCAGGCCGCTGTGTATTCATTTAGGCCGCTGTAGTTTGGTGTAGACCGCTGTGTATTAATTTAGGCCGCTGCCTATTAGATTAGGCCGCTCTGTATTCATTTAAGCTGCTGTTTTTCAGCCTAGACCACACTGTTCTATTGCAGCCCGCGCTCTAAAACACACCCATCCCACAACCTCTCTATAAAACTCTTCTGCGCCTGCACGCGCTATGCTAGTATATAATCACCGCTCACGCAGCTCCCTGATCTCAGCAAGCAGATCGCTGTTGAAAGAATCAACATCCATGCCCTGAGATATAATGAAATTCGTGCCGTACTTCATTTTGACCTTCATCGAAAGATCAATGTCCTCCTCCCGGTACAGAAACTTCTCCAGTTTCGACGCTATTCCCTTATAGTTCTTCCTTTTAGCTGCCTCTTTTTTCTTCCCAGGAGTACCAGGTGACTGAGATGTCTGAGATGGAGACTGGTTATTTAGAAACATAAGTCTTTTGATTTTGTAGCCTCCAGTGAGACTTCTCTCTACACCACCAGTGACTTTGTTGAAGTAGGGCGGAATTGTTTTGATGTCACTGGAGTAAAACCACACCTTCCAGTTTCTTGCCTTATCTTTTAACTGCAAATCTTTCCTGTTTTTTAACGCCTCACTGACCAGTCCACCAGTGCCGTAAAGTTCTAGAATCTGAGACCAGGATGGACCACATATTTTGAGACCCTGCATCAGCGCAGATTCTTCCTCATTGGTCCACAGATTCCTGGAAACCTTTCTCCGAGAAGTTGCTGGTATTACATTTCCTTGGGTGAATACAGGACTTTCATCAGTAGCAGTTCCATCTTCTTTACATGGTGTTGTAGTGTTAGGCACACCAGTGGATATCATTGCAGGTGATAGTAGATGCGGCGATAGTGAATTTCCTGGAGACTGGTGGCTTACACTTTTGGAAATCAAATTGGCACTGGAATTTCTATAGAGCGGAGTTGTGGCGCCAGTTCCACTCATCAGTGGTTTCACTGAAGACGGACCGACTGAGCTATTTGATGATCCTGGATAGTTATAATCACAGTGTGGAGTGGATGGTTCTGAAAAGTACTCCATTGGAGTTGTCACTGTACTGTTCACGTTGCTGTTGGTAGAAAAGACAGTGGTAGAATTGGAGTGGGTTGTGTTGAAGAGATTGCTGATGTAACTGCCATCATCTTCACCCTTGCTGTCCAATTCGTTGCCTAGAACACGGTGATTGGTTCTTGTAAGATTCATCTGGAAGAATTTCTTTTGAAGAAACTGAACAAACAAAACTACAAAGTCAAACCATTCATAGTGTTTTATGAGCTCCTGAATGTTGATTGATTTGGAAAGATCGTCCTTTAAACATATTTTCTTGCTGATGTTCAACTGTCTGATCTTCAGCTTATCAATAAGCGTTTGTTCTGTTCCATTCACGACATTTATATTCTGCGACTTCTTCAAGTATCTGATATCGGCAAAGACTCTGTCAAGATCGAATACATTGCTTAGAATCCTGCTCTCCTCGTTAATGTTTTCAGAGTATTTGTTTTCAGAGTATTTGTTTTCAAAACTATGTCTTCCAAAACCGCTGTATTTTTCGAGTTCATATACAAACACCTGCGTCTTAAACTCAACCAAAATGTTGATGTGGCCCTTCATGATCTTCTTTATCGATCTCACTGAATTCCCGTTGTACATGGAGTTGTACAGTCTGCTTTGATACTCGTCCATGAATATCTGATAGGAATCACCATCTGAGATAATAGCTCTACTATTTATACGGCTTGCTGTAGCAGAATCTAGCATCCCACTTGTTTCAATCAGCTTCTTGGTATCCAGCTCAAAAAACCGAAAGGTTCCATTCGCAGAAGCACAATTCTCTTCGTTATTGCACTTGTTTAGATTTTGAAGTTGAAGCTGAGAAGCTGTTAAATTAGCATTGGGCTTGAATTTTTTCGATGTTCTGATAGGCTGGACATTTCCATTCATCGCTTCCATTGCAAATTTATCAACAACTGTTAAATCATGTTGCGTTAATCGCAAAGAAATCAGCATAAACATGCAAAAGTTAATCTTCTGGAGCAACTGGAACATATGGTATTGAACCTTAAACGGGATAGAAAGAACAGTATTGGTATAGTTCTGGTTGTTGTAAAAATTATCATCAAACAGGTCTTCCTCCAGTAATTGCTTTTTCTCGTCATTTGAAAGAAAAGAAGAGTCACTATTAACATCTACATGTTTCTCCACATTCATAGAATTCATAAAAAGTTCAAATGCTGCAGTGTTGTTCACACTGTTCCCGTTCATTGCCAAAAACGGCACACCTAAACCCGATGCAGCATTCACATCATTATTTATATGAGTTGCCCGCAGTTCCATCTCCAAATTAGCTTCTGAAATAGACTTATTGTTGTGGAAAAAGAATAGAAACTGGTTGTAGAGAAGCGGTGTGGGCAAAAGTAACAGATCATTGTAGATCGGGTATCTATTAAAAATCTCAAAAACGTCCCCGTAAGACAAAAACAAATCCTTTTTACTTATCTCTTCAATATCGTAGGCCGATGCCTCATGCATGTTATTATAGACTGATTTGTTGAAATGGCCAAACCAAAGTTTCAAAAATATAGAAACAAGTTCTGCAAAGCCTTGATGTCTTTCGTTTCCGTTCTCATCGGTATCAAATTCTTCTTTTTTTCCGTAAAGAAGTGTCAATAGTGTTTCCTTCTCAGACGTTGCCTGGGAACTATTGAATATCAGGTTCATGATTCTTAAAGCTAAAACTGCCATTTTGTGCAAAATTTTCAGGTTGGGAACGATAAAATGGGATATTTTATCGAGGTCTTCGAGCTTAATCAAAGAGTCTAGTGTGTCAGCCAAAATATCAGCCTGGCTGCTTCCAGCATCCTTAGAGTTGTTCTCAAAGAGATTTTGTTTGGAAGAATTGGCACTTCTGTTTAATGGATTTCCATTGCAGTCTCTTTTCAGTCCGTTTAAATTTGAAAAGCTTTCAACCATAGTGCATGAATTTGTTTAAAATTAATGGGGAACCCAAAAACAACGGTCTCCACTACAAAAAGTGAAGCTAAACGAAAAAGAACAGGAATATAAAAATTATACTCAGCTGTATGAAAGAGTAGCTTGAAAGATCGGCAAGCTCCGTATGTATGTTGCTGTGTGGTTCTGATACACCTGCTGGGCTGTAAAAAAATGATGTTCCTGCTACAAAATTTTCACACCTTTTTGAGAAGATATATTAGGCACTGATTAGGTGTCGATTCTTGATCCAACTTCCAGGTAGTTAGGTAGTTGGGTGGGTAGTTGGGTAGGTGGTGTGATCTACAGCAGGGTAAACTTCAAAATTAATTAATTAGTTAGTTACTTAATTGGCAACAAGTTTAAAGCTGGGATTGGATAGTTTTATTTGTTATATGCTATTTCTAATATTAGAAATCTTTGATGGTGCAGGCAGTAACTTTAATTACATTTTTTGATCCCTGCATTACGGTTAATTTGATAGAAAATAGATGTGTTTAAAGGGGCTAATAATTATTGGTTGGTTCTAACTCACCTATTTTCTACGTAGT
>JAFNJT010000075.1:0-31879 GCA_019649525.1 Hanseniaspora lindneri
CAAGCTAATCAGGGTAGCCACTGTATAATTGACACCGGATGATCTTATCTCCGAAGTGAGTCGTTATATCAGACAGCTACCACGTGTGCCGAATTTGGATTTGCCCAACCAAAAGGCAGCCAAAACTGGTGGTAGATGCTGGTGAGGAGCAAGCAGGAGCAAGGAGGGGGGTTGATTTTTAGATGGTGCTTGCTTGGCAGGGTAAGTGGATAAGAAACGGCCACTTGTCACTGGCTGCACGTGACAAATCACCGACACGTGACAAATTACCGGCACGTGACCAACTGCCTTTCTAAGAACAGCTATGTTCCATATAAAGACCTGGTTTTACGCACGTGAAGTTAGACATTTTTAATTCCTGCAACTCTCACTAAACAGCTGAGGAAGCCTTTTGAGCACCACCGCCTGCTTGCTCATCAGCAGAACACGCCGCAACGTTTTCAGCTCTGTTTCGACATGGACCAAATCTTTCACGGTAAAAGCCGACGAGCATGGTAGCGGCAAAACAGCGGACCGCCTTATGTCCGATAAATTTACCTGCACGTACCATCGGAGATAAGGAATCTCGGCTGTATTGTACTGGTTTTATCCTGCGCATACTGTAGCGTGATTCAGTGTCCCGACTGGTTGCTGGGTGTGCTGGGTGTGCTGAGAGTGCTTGACGACTCAGTGCACGTTTATTGCTTTACGCACGTGATTTTTGAAAATACTCACACTATATATTACATATAAACGACTGTATAAATACATTTTCTATAGTTCCGCAGTAGTGTCGAACTGCACCATTCCCTTACTGTTTATCACGATATACTGCTCTATACAAAAGATCTGTCCTCAACGGTAAGTCCGTACACGTATACGATCTTGCAGGTACTTGCACTGAGAATACCATCCTTTGCATTTAATGCGCAGAAAACTTCTCTAGTGTAAACTGCTGTTCTAACAATACGAGTCTACAAAAACTGCTACATATTTTTGTTTTAAACTGGTTCACTGCGCGCTCACTAGTAATTCATGAGGACACATCTGGACCGTGACTTTCCACAGAGCCTCACAGTACCATGCTACAAATTTACTGCGATGATATCTTCCTGTTATTTGCTGTGCCAAGATAATAATCCACCACAAGTTTAGTGCTGAAGGCTTCACAGCGCTTGAAAAACGAGTTGCTGTTACCGCCGTGCACTAAACAGTAGCAATCAAGCTCTGTATTTTACCTGTACACATCGACAATGAATTGAACTACAGAGTTGGCGCATCACGTTTCACAGACTATACTTTTCAGTTTCTGCAAATGCTCTAATGCATCGCCACAGCTAGCATGAAAAAGCATGCGTGCAGTCACTGATTATATATGACCATCGATCAAAGTCTGAATTCTTATATAATACTACAGAATAACTGTTTTATATAATACAACACGATAACTCTATCATGCATTACAACAAGTCAACTTTTTTATGTAATACAACACGTCGACTTTTTTATATAATACAACACAATAAATCTGTTATGTAATACAACACAACAACTCTGTTATGTAGTACAACACGTCAACTTTTTTATATAATAAAACACGGTGACTATATTATGTAGCACAACACACAACTCTACACCTTTATGTAATTCAGCAACCCTGTCATGTAATACAACAGCTCTATTATGCAGCACAACACCCATCTCTTCTATGTAATACCACAACTCTGTTATATACTGCAACACCTCCTTTATACAATAAAACACAACTCTGTTACATACTGCAACACCTCCTTTATATAATAAACATCCCTATTAGTTAATACTGCTCCTGCACAGCATCACGCTCGCGCTTAACCACATCCTCAGTGACCGTGACCGCTTTTCGGTGCGCAACAAGTATCTCCTGATAAAATGCGCTGGAAAAGTAGGTTGTGAACTGTGTGCTGAGGAAGAGCAGACACGTGAAAGCAACATTTGTGGCAGCCAGACTGCTGATGTGAGGAGCAAAAAGAATCACATCAGCTCCCAGCGCACCCAAACACATGACTGGAAGAACCCATTTCAAGACACTAAGAACATTGACTACTTTCATGAGATGCTTGAATCTGAGCAGCGGCAGAACCTTTTTGTTTTGAGAGAAGAGCAAAATAAACACAGCATGCAAAACCATATTGACAAACGCAAACCCACAGGCCAGCGGATGAAATATCAGCATCTTGGCAAACGGATTATTTGCTGGTGCCTTAAGAAAATTCGAGTACTTAGTTACGGATGAACCCGAAACAGCTGCCAAAAAGGCAATGTAGTCAACTACTGACACCGTAGAAACTGTTGCAGGATCTATCAGTCCCATATAGTACTCGTTCAGCAAAAAAGCGTCCAGAACAGTCTCAGTTTCATTGAACACCAGCTCACTATAGTAGCCCAGTGTTTGGTTGAGATAGAGTTGGTTGTCATAACCAAGCTGTTTTGGCGAACACCCTATGCTAGAATTAGCGTAGCAGTATGAAAAAATACCGTAGTGAATGTTGTCCACTGTAGCCAGCCTTAGAAAGCTGCTACTGCTGGGGTTTGGAGTGCTGAAACAGGCACAGAACTGGAAAATAAACACCAGCAACGTGACCAGAAAGGATATCTTCAGGTATGTTAGCGTAAGCATGGGAAGGTTTCTGGGTGAAATATTGCTGTTTTAGTGTGGAATAGTACTGTTTTAGTGTGTAATTCTACTGCTTTGGAGTGTAATCCTACTGTTTCAGCGTGGAATGGTACTGTTTTGGCGTTTAATAATATCGTTTTGCCGCCGAACATTACTGTTTCAGCGTGGAATTTTCCGCTCCAAACCAGACGCTGCAGCAATTAAGTTTCAGACAAACCATATTTTGCATGCTACCCTGAGCCTTTGCATGAAGGGTCCATCCTATGCAGAAAAATCATGTACTGGTCACGTGACTAAATTGCTTTTTTTTTTTTTGCTTTTTTTTTTTTAAATTCCCAAAGGGAACACTGCCGTCACCAGTCAGACAACACTTAACTCCGAGAAAGTGAAACTAAATTTCAGTTCTGCCTCATCACATATTTCATCCAAAAAACACTCACAACAAACACCAAAGAGCATACACAAACAACATACTGAGTGTGTATTCGCAATTGCACGTGAATGGTGAGCAAGATACCCAAAAACCAGGCTTCAAACGGCAAGTTTACGCGCAGAACAGCCGGACTAAAGGCCGGCGCAAATCCGTTCAGAAACAAGCTCCAAAAGAAGAACAAGAAGCTCGTGATCTTCTCGAACTTTGGCGAGGAAGATGACGATGAGGATGAAAATGAGTACCTCGATGCGGTAATTAACGATGAGAATCTTCCAAACGACTCAAAAACCAGCCAACCATACAGAAATCTCACCCAGAAGGAGCTCAAAGACAGAGCACTGACAATACTTGAAACCCAAAGAAAAAAGCTGCCAGTTTACCAAAACAGGGATGAAATTTTGAGATACATCAGAGAAAATCAGGTGACCGTGTTGATTGGTGAAACTGGGTCAGGAAAATCTACCCAGATACCCCAGTTTCTGATAGACAGTGTAGGGAAAGGTAAAAAGATTGCTGTAACGCAACCAAGAAGAGTGGCTGCCATAAGTTTGGCTGGAAGAGTAGCTGCTGAGTATGGATGTCCT
The DNA here is from genome assembly GCA_019649525.1 of Hanseniaspora lindneri. Taxonomy (NCBI): domain Eukaryota; kingdom Fungi; phylum Ascomycota; class Saccharomycetes; order Saccharomycodales; family Saccharomycodaceae; genus Hanseniaspora; species Hanseniaspora lindneri. Next base: position 3,653 of record JAFNJT010000075.1, read on the forward strand.
ATCGGAGATGATGTGGGTTACAGTGTGAGATTCGACAACAGATCCAAGGACAAAGTGACCAAATTGAAGTACTTGACTGATGGTATGCTTCTGAGAGAGCTGATGATGGACAAAAACTTGGACCAGTATGAGTACTTGATTATTGATGAGGCCCATGAGAGAACGATTCTGACTGATCTGCTGCTTGGTTTCATTAAGGAACTTCTTCTAGGCAAAAGAAAGAAGAATCTGAAGGTGATTGTCATGTCTGCTACGCTTCAGGCAGATAGATTCAGTAAATTCTTCAATGATGCTCCAATTCTTTTCGTCAAAGGTAGAACTTATCCTGTTGAAAACTTCCATCTCACTGCAAAGGACTGCGATGAGCAGACGGATATAGTGGAGTCGATAATCAGAGCTGCCATTCAGGTCAACAGCAGTGAACCTTTTGGCGGAGATATTCTATGTTTTCTTCCTGGCCAGGAAGAGATTGACAAGGCAGTCACGATACTGGGCAAACTAGCGCCTATTCTCAAGGAGTCCTACTTGAAGGACAAACTTAAGATTCCTGAGCTGGTTCCTCTACCACTGTACGCTGCACTGTCTCCTGCAAAACAGCTGCTTGTTTTCAATAAACTCAGCGCCAAGAAGTTCCAGAGAAAGGTTATTCTGTCTACCAACATTGCTGAAACTTCTGTCACCATTCCTGGCGTGAAGTATGTGATTGATTCTGGTTTGAGAAAGGTCAAAATATGGAGACATGAACTTGGTTTATCAACCCTTCTGACTGTTCCTGTTTCAAAGGCATCCTGCCAGCAAAGATCCGGAAGAGCGGGAAGAGAAAGTGAGGGAAAGTGCTACAGACTGTTTAAAGAGCAAGATTTCGAAAGGCTGCCTTCACAGTCAGAATCTGAGATCATCAGATGCGATATTTCCAATCCTCTGCTTATTCTGAAGAAAGTTGGAGTCAAGGATATCCTGAACTGGTCCTGGCTTGAGAGTCCGGGCAAAACAGCTATAGTAGTTGGTTTAGAGGAGCTTTATAACCTTGGAGCATTGAATGATTCTGGTGAACTAACCGAAAAAGGTGAAAAAATGGCATTACTGCCGCTAGCACCCCATCTAAGTAATGTTCTACTTGAGGCTCTGGACCGAAACTGTATATCCGCAGTTCTGGACATTGTTTCGTGTCTCAGTGTTGAGAATCTGCTGCTCAATCCCTCGCCTGAAAAGCGTGACGATGTGAACGAGAAAAGATACCAGTCCTCTCCACTGGGAAGAAAGCACGGTGATTTGGTGATGCTGAAGGAGTTCTATGACATTTTTGGCGCCCTCGACACCGTTCCTGAGCAGCGCCAGTGGTGCCACGAGATGTGCATCAGCTACAGAGGTTTCAGGAACGTTTTGAAGATCCGAGCACAGCTGAAGGAGTATCTCAGAAAGATTGACGCGTCTTTGGAGAAGAACCAGGAGTTTGCGGCAATGAGTAAGAGCAAGAATATGAACAACAGCAAGAATATGAGCAGAAACAAGGATACAAACACCAGCAAGAATACAAGCAAAGACGACATTGATAGCGATTCTGAGGATGATTTTGGCGACGATGGCCCGGTGAGATTCGACATCGAGGCTGTTCTGAAGTGTTTCCTGCACGGGTTTGTGAAGAACACGGCGATTGGAATGCCGGACCGATCCTACAGAACATCCACAACCGGAGAAACAATCTCCGTGCACCCTTCCTCGCTGATGTTTTCGAAGAAGGACAGCCCGGCGATTATGTACACTGAGTATGTGTTCACGTCGAAGGGGTTCGCCCGGAACGTGTCGCGGATCGAGCTGGAGTGGCTGCAGGACGTTGCGATGGGTGTGCGGAAGTTTAGATAGGGTACTGAGATGCAGAACAGGGTATTTAGAAGTAGAAACAGTGCAATTTGCATACAAAACAGTGTAGTGCGATGCAGAACAGGGTAATTTACATCAAAACAGGGTAATTTGCATCAAAACAGGGTAATTTAGAAGTAGAAACAAGGTAATTTACATCAAAACAGGGTAATTTACATATAAAACAAGGTAATTTGCATCAAAACACTGAAATTCACCTACAAAACACTGCAATTTACATATAAAACACTGATACATTTCAGCTTGCCAATGTGCACGAGAATTCCTGTCGTTATATTTGATACTTTAATCTGCGACTCCTTCGTTATTTCACAATACCCACGTGACCCATTTGTTTTGATAATTTTCACGTGACCCATTTGTTTTGATAATTTTCCACGTGACCCATTTGCTTTGATTACCCACGTGACCATTTGCTTTGATAATTTTCACGTGACCCAACTCACCGAGCTGCTCGGTGCTTGCGGCCGAGTCTCAGAAAGTTTCACTTTTTTAAAAAAAAAAAAAAAAAAAAAAATTCAAGTTGCAACTTTTATTTCACAGTTGACCCAAATAAACAAATATCAACTCTACTCTACTCATATACACTACCCTAAACTAAACTAAAATACACTAAAACACACTATTCTGTTCTGAGAAAAGAACAAAATTAATCAAAAAAACCACTTTTCTACCTCAACCACACCATAATCATGCAAGCCAGCGCCAAATTGTTCAAGGCTGCTGCCACCATTGACAAGTACGCTCTCTACGTTCCAAAGACAGGTGTCTTTCCAAAGCAATTTGAAGTCGGTTCTCTGGCCACAGGAGTCAAGAAAAACGGGAACCTTGATTTGGGAATCATACACAACACAAACAAGGACGCAAAATGCACTGCCAGTGCTGTTTTTACCACCAACAGATTCAAAGCAGCACCTGTTTTGAAGTCAAAACAGGTCTTGGAAAGCAACAATTTTGAGAATGTGAATGCGATAGTTGTGAACTCTGGCTGTGCCAACTCAATGACAGGTGACGTTGGAATGGCTGATGCTGAAAAGATGTGTGAGTTGGTGAACAAGAAGTTGAATTTGAAAGACCAGACTTTAGTGATGTCGACTGGTGTGATTGGCCAGAAACTTCAGATGGACAAGATCAGCAAGGGAATCGAAAGCATCAAGTTTGGTTCCACATATCAAGATTGGCTCAACATGGCCAAATCCATCTGTACAACTGACACTTTTCCAAAGCTTATATCATCGCAGTTTACGCTGAAATCAAGCGGGAAAACCTACACTTTGACCGGTATCGCTAAAGGTGCTGGGATGATCTGCCCCAATATGGCCACACTGCTTGGCTACATTGTCACTGACTTGCCTATATCTTCTGGTGGCATCAAAAAGATACTTTCTTTTGCTGGTGAAAGATCATTCAACTGTATCTCCGTTGACGGTGATATGAGTACTAATGATACCATCTGTATGCTGGCAAATGGAGCTGTTAAAACCGCTGTTATCACTCCTGAAAGCAGTGATTTTGACGATGTGTGTGCTAATGTTACTTCTTTTGCTCAGCAGCTAGCTCAACTAGTCGTTAGAGATGGTGAAGGCGCTACCAAATTTGTTACTGTTAAGGTCACGAAATCAAAGACATTTGAGGACGCCAAGATTATCGCAGAAACTATCTCTAATTCCAGTCTTGTAAAGACTGCACTGTACGGTGAAGATGCCAACTGGGGCAGAATACTGTGTGCTGTGGGTTACTCTAAGCTGCAAAACTTTGGTTCCCTGGATGAAAGTAAACTTAATGTCAAGTTTGTCGCCACGGATAACTCCGAACCAAAGGAGCTGCCACTTTTGATCAACGGGGTTCCTAATTTGAGTGTTGATGAAAGCAGAGCATCTGAAATACTTGCTTTGAGTGATTTGGAGATCGTTGTGGAACTGAACACAGGTGCTGAGGAATGCAACTTCTGGACATGTGACCTGTCACATGAGTACGTGACCATCAACGGAGACTACAGATCCTAGAATATATACAGAGAAGAGATTTAAATAAGAGTTTTATTTGTTGGCAGTGCTGTTAAAAGGGAGGAGGATCAATTGGAGGTGAAGCTGGCTGTGAAAGTCACGTGACCACGTGACCATATTTGTTCCGTCAAGACATGCCCATTTCAGTCAAAATGGACGCCAAAACGGGCCCGCATTGGGTGCCAGCGGGCTGTGCTTTTAGGGCAGGTATCCCAGATAGCACTGTTTCAGAAAAACATCACAGGTTATTGCCATTTTTGGAAGCAGCACACCTACTTGGAGGCAGAAATAGCAGTGCGCTCCACCGCCCAGCAACAACTTTTGGCGCACAGTTTTTGGCCAAAAAGCGTGTGAAATGAAAAATGTAACAACCGCGACTTTCTTTTCTCTGCTTCAAATCACCGTTGATTGCTCAGAGCAAGCATGAAACTGGCATAGCGCTACCATATAAAACAACGCTACTATGTGCATTTTATCGCTACCATATTACACATAACGCTACCATGTGACCTTTTAATACTTTTTGGTCACGTGATTTACACTTTTTTGACTCAATGAAAAAAAAAAAAAAAACAAAACAAAATTAAAAACCATCACAACAATCCTGCCAAAAACACCATTTCACACCCCAACCAACCAACACGCGTCTGCAATTTCAACCTCTCAGGCTTAGCATACTGTAATTCTGAACGAATTTATAAATTCTGATTGCATTTATTTATCCTGAAAATGAACAACACCGCCAAAAACGACAGCATCCTGTCACCTGACATCCAGATATTCAGGCAGGTGGACATGTCGAAACTAGGCACTCCAGAGTTCCACATTCCGCCTGATGTGTCCAGCAAACTGAATGCCAAGTATCTGAAGGTCATAAACGAGAAACATAGGTCTTTGCTGAAGGAAAATGGGTACCTTACAGGCAATTCTGACACCCAGAACACCGAAAACAGTGGTTTTGCAAACAGCAATAACAACCAACAAAGAAGACGAGAAATGACAATCGAAGATGTACAAAACCAGGTGCTGCAGATAGAAAACTTTTTCAAGTCCATGCAACCGCAACAGCTGGTCAGTATCAACAGATTATACGACGTTTTCAGCGCACTTTCTTCAGAGGAAAAGAAACAGAAGTTCCAGTCAATGCAGCCAGCTCAGCAGCAGATAATAACGATGGTTGGCAAGCTGAGAGAGTTCTACAAGTACAAGGAGAAGTGGAAGCAGCAGCAGCAAAGTAGCAATGCTAGCCAGAGCACCAGCTCTTCTGCTGCGCAACCACTACGACCATTGCAAGCACAGGAACAACACCAACAACAGCAACAACAGCAACAACAACAACAGCAACACGTGATAAACAACACAAACTCGCCCAGCGTTGGGCTTGGCAGTGCCACTGGAATGTCCAAAAACAACAGCCAGGACACGATCAATCCACGAGGACTTTTGAATGCGTTGGCCAACAAAGACAGCACAATAAACCATCCGTACACGCCGCTGCTGGCAGTGTACAACGGCAATTCCATCAACAACAGCAGCGCAAGCAGCAGCGGAAACGTGCCACCCATCGTCAAACAACCAGGCGCAACTCCGCGGAATATAGATCCCATGAGCCTAGTAACTGACCCGAATTTGCCCGCCAAAACTGCCCAGCAGCATCCTCAACCTTCTCAAGCGTTTGCCGCAAATGCAAACCAAGCTTCACTGAGCACGCCAACCTTTTCAAACCCACCGCAAATGACACCCTTGACCAATCAGCAGCCGGCGATTCAGTTGACCAATCAGCAGCCGGCGATTCAGCTGCCAAATCCGCAGAATGATATCGTGTTTTCAGAGGACGACAAGCGATTCATTCTTTCCAAGCTTCCCAAGCTTCCGGACATTCCAGAGTTCCAGGTCGTCTATGTAGACACTCCAATGACACGACAGGAAGATGCGTTTCATTGGTCAAACAGAGTTGCGAAGGAAAGACCCGATCTTGCTGACAAAGTACCTCTTGAGCTGCTAGTTCATGAAATAATCAACTGCAAGGACAGAGAGTTTTCAAGGCTTATGTATGATGGGAATGCAGCACAGCTGGAGCTGAAATCTCAGCATGGATTCAGCATCAAAGAGGTTCAAGAAAAGATGACCATGGAGCTGGAGTATTATGCTACTGCGTTCAAAAAGAGGCAGCTGATCTTAAAGGAAAAAGAATCTTCAACAGCCGTTAAAAAGAAACTTTCAGTGCCTGACTGGGCTCAAAAGAAAAGTTTCTATGAGACGATGGATGAAACGCGAGAATTCTTCAATTCTGTTCAGCAGAAAGCGACAAAAATTCCGGTGAGACTCGAGTTTCATGAATTTGAGGATGGGTTTGAGCTAAGAGACTGTTTTTTGATCAACAGCAGGGATAGTTTTAACAGTATCTGCGATTTTGTAAAGAAAATTTTGGATGATTACCAGTATTCAGACCAAATTTTCCAAAGAATAGTCACCAGTGTATTGATTCAGATCATGACCTTTCAGGATTTGAGTATTTTCGAAAACCTAAAGGAAAGCAAGGATTTGAGAGTAACGATAAGTTTGAATATTGTTCACGGCAATTTAAGTTTAAAAGATAACTTTGAATGGGACATTTCCAATGCTTTGAATGATCCAAGGGTTTTTGCAGAGCAAATGTGCGATGAGTTGGAGCTCACAGCAGAGTTTGTCAATGACATAGAGTTCAGTATTCATGAACAGGTTCAAAACTATTTGAAGTTACTAGTGCTGCAGGGAAACGATATCTTTTTGCAGGGATACATAACAAATGAGGAAGTGAGAAAGATGTTTTTGCCGAACATGTTAGATTTGCCGGAGGAGGATAGCGAGTTGTTGTTCAGAAACTTCACTGACTTAAAGTCATTCACAACTACTCTGAATCCAGTGACTTTATATGGAATTGAGGATTTAGTAAGCACTGATTCCAAGAAAGAGGAAGATCTAAAGGCTAATTTAAAGCATATCCTAGCCGGAAACAGCTACCACGACAATGTAGAAATAAGTAATGATGTGAATGTTTCACGTGGAACAAACTCTACCGGATCTGTGATGGAACCTAAGGCTACTAACGGCTTTACAGCATTAAATGGAGAGGAGGAGTTGAACGAGCTAGAATTAGCAGGAAGCAGCAGAAGAACGCATGAAAGAATAAACTACTATGAAGGATTTAAAGCCGATTTTGAGACTATGGGCGAAGAAAATTCTGCTGTAGGCGAGACTGAAAAGAAAAGAAGATCACTTTCTCACTTTACGATGGACAACAGCAGTGGCTCTAGGACGGATTTGACGCGTGATCATCTGAAAAACTTCACTGAGATTATACAGGTCTTGAAGGATGGAAACGGGATCAAGAAAATTGAGAATATGCCTATTAGGGATATTCCGAATATATTCTCGGAGATCTGGAATGCAAAGTATGGAACGAAAAGCAAGAGTGAGCTCTCCCAGATATCTTACAAGGACTTCTTTGATCTGATTATGAAGGAGCAGCACAGAGTCATTTCAACGGAGGGCAAGCTTGTGTATAATTCGCCGTACTACAGCAACAAGTTTATTGGCGGCATGAAGTCTAAGGAGAACGATATGAAAAGATTCAGGATCACTAAGCACGTGAAGTATGGTCCGCAGAGATGCCACGTGCTTCCGAATGCGTACGAGATCTCTTTTGGAAACACCAACAGCAGCAACACGGATCTGGAAAAGTATCCTCCAAGTGAAGCTGGCCAGCTGTTTGTGCGGTTCAAGTTTTTGAAGAACAAGCACGTGAATGTGCTGAAGCAGCTGGGCGCCGTGAAGGCTGGGGCGGGAGACGCTGTTATTTGATGAGAAAGTGAAGTTGAGGAGCATAACTGTGAGGTTCTTATGTGTCATGTGCGGCTACCATGTTGATTACACGGGCTGCTCCTGTGTCATGTGCTACTGTGTCATGTGCAGCTACTGTGACATGTGCAGCTACCAAGTCACATTTAGCTACCATGTCAATCATCAGAGTTGCAGAAGATCCCATAAAGACAAGCTGATATTAACTAAAACACGTGGCAGTGTGCTGCGTTTTGGAAGCGACAGATCAGAGGAAAAGATTCCCAGTCACGTGCAGCATGTGCCGGTGGTTTGAATAGACAGCACTTTTACTTTTACCTTCTGTACGGACGCTGGAATGGTGAGAAACGCGGGACTCCTGAACGTTGGTTTAACTCCGAGAGAACCCTTAACTCCGACAGAGCCCAGCCGTCTTCGGAGTTAGTGCAATAAAGTCCCTGTTTAAAACCATGTCTGCCGTCAGAGTACATAACATAATACATGCCTAGTCTCGGACATAAAACGTTGACTGACGTCGGACATAACGATGATTGCTGTCGGACATAACCCATTTTCCTCGATCCATGCACCAAAAAAAGAAAAAATCTCCTATCCATCGCACTCAACACTATTCTGCCCATATTTTGTCTTTGGTTTTTCTTGTTTTCTTTCCATCGGACATAACACTCTCTCACCAAAAAAATACCCCACCCCTCATCTTCTTCCACGGCTAAAAAAAACCACTCATGTTTTTTTTTTTTTTCTCTTAAGGCCGTTCTGGATTACTAATGCGGAAAATAATCAAGTATTTTTTGGTGTGTGTGTTGTGAGTGTCATATATTTATTTCATAAAAATAGCAATTCACAACTAACCAGTGCATCCATCTATTTTTTCTGTACTGCTGTATATATATCCGCACAGAGACGACCCAATTAGGAAAAAACGTTTTTTGGACCAATAAGGAAACCAGGTTCATTTAAGGAAAGAGATAGAATCTGGGTGTTTCTTTATATAAAGGCGCCGATTTTTGACGAGTGATTTAAAACACCTCACAGTGCAGGTTATTAAAAGTAAGAATATTTAAGAAAAGAGGTAAGTTATTTGAAGCAAAGATACTCAAGAGAAACGAAAAAAAAGAGTTGAGTTATTTAAGAAAACGTTATTAACCGTGGCGATTAAGTAATTAAAAGAGGTTATCAAAAGAAGTTATTAAAAGAAGCTATTAAAAGAAGTTATTAAAAGAAGTTATTAAAAGAAGTTATTAAAAGAAAGTTTTACAGCCTTTTAATAACATTTCTGCAGCACAGCACCAATTTTAGCCCCATCTGAGATTCACCAACAGCAGCAACAGAGATTGAAAGTAAAAAACAAATACTGGAAGTAAACAACAAATACTGGAAGTAAACAACAAATATTGAAAGTAAACAACAAATATTGAAAGTAAACAGCAAATATTGAAAGTAAACTGCAAATATTCAAACTAAATAACAAAGCTTGAAAGTAAACAACAAAGCTTGACAGTAAAAAACAGAGCTTGAAAGTAAACAGGAAATATTGACAGTAAACAACAAAGCTTGAAAGTAAACAACACATTTTGACAGTAAACAACAAAGCTTGAAAGTAAAAAAAAAACAACACATTTTGACAGCAAACAACATATTTTGACAGTAAAAAACAACACACTTCTACACAATGCACACAGACGGAAACCAGGACTACGACCTTGAGCTGCAGGAAACAGGCCGCGAAGCAAGCATCAGAACCACCACCACAGCCAGCGACGCGGACCACAGCACGGAACAGTCGCCCATGAGGCTCCATTTCCACCGAATGAGACAGTACTTCAACATCCTTGACCGGGGCTTTGGCTACAGGCGGATGGGAAACCACAGCACACCCAGAGATCTTCCGGCACCCCCACAAACAAGCGCCTCGAATGAGACACACACAACTACCACAGATGTTCTGGGACAGGGCAATGACGGTGTTTTCAGCAACCTCTCAGCCAAACCAGAATCCTCCTACGACAGAAGAGAGAGGCTAGTGCAGCTTTTCCACCAGCAGCTTCAGCTGAACAGAGATGCTGGATCTGGTCTAGGGGACGCATCATCCACCACAGCCCCAGGCGTTTACAACATAAACCAGCTTTACGAGCAGATATCTAGCGGGAGTGTTCCCAATCAGCAGTTGCAGCCAGGAGCGAGAGAGAACGATGACGGTGAAGTTGAACGCCTGGACAAGCCACCTTCCTACGACGAGGCACACACAGACGATGCGCCCGCGTACTGGGATCTTTCGCCGGAAGGATCGCTCTACTACGACGAGATATGTGTCCTTGGCCTGCCTGCAGGATCGATCCTCAACTTCCTGTGGAATGGGATCGTCTCAGCGTCCTTTCAGTTCTTTGGTTTTTTGATAACATACATTTTGCACACCTCACATGCTGCGAAGGAGGGCTCAAGGTGCGGATTGGGCATAACTTTTCTCACTCTGGGAATGAGAATAATGCCAAACAATGTCGCCAGCAAGGTTGGTAAGGGGAAGGAGATCCCAAGACTCCAGTCGCTGAACCCGTTCAACCACGACTTAAAGGTGTTCTACAAGGGATCAGACACGAATGATCTGGAGGTTGTTTCTGACTTTGAAAACAAAGATCTGCTGCGAGAAAAGCTGGAAACCCACACGCTTCTTCAAAACATCGGTGCAGCCGCCACCACAACAACGACACTCCAGCCCACCTCTGTTTCAACCTCCGGATCCCTTTTTAATTTCTATCACCACAACGATGATCCATTCGACAAGGCGCAGCTGGTGATGCCTGATTCGTTTGAGTCGCATCTTTCCCACGGCTCCGAGGAGAAGTATGACAACAACAGGAACGTGACTTTCATGAAGATTCTGTCGATATTCATGCTTGTCGCTGGCTGCATTGTCATTCTCCAGAGCTTCTACCAGTACTACAAGATCAAGATGATGGAGAAGAAGCTTATCTCGCAGCAGGAGCGGATTGATGATCTCCGGGATGTCTACTACCGCAACCAGGAGAGCGCGGAGACGTAGACGATGTTGCGGCTTGGGGTTGCTGCAGCCAGTTTTGGGCATTCCGGGGAAGGCACCGCGAAAATAGACATTGCCCGTGTTTGTATATACACAGCTACAACATGTAGAGTACGTTCTTTGATGATGATGATGGTGGTGGTGATGATAATGATGCAGCATCAGGAGTTGAAGCTGTATTTGTCACGTGACACACATAACCACGTGACCCCCACGTGACCCCCACGTGACCCCCACGTTTTTCTTTTTCATATTTTTTTTTCCTCCTCCATCTTCGGTTTTCGGCCCCCGTTCTGCCTTCCTGCCGGCCGGCCTGCGAGACATTTATTTCCCTTCTGGGAAAATTTTTACTTCTCTAAATCTGAAACTTTTCACTCTCAATAACAACAATCTCATCAGTATTCACCAATATTCATCCTCAAAACACACAAATATCACCTCACAAACACCAAAATAACGCCCCAAACCGTTCAACCAATCAGAATTCATTCCCCCATTCAGAACCAATCACCATGCCAGACAAATCTGGATCATCCCTGTCCGATGACTCACAAACCAGTAGTCATCATGAGACCTCCAAAATGTCTAGGCCCTCTATTTCCTCCCGCTCAAATACACCTTTTTTCAACCCTTTTCTCAACATAATCTCGCAAACTCCGCACAAAATTCCCGACACAAATGTCACATCCTTCATAAACAAATCAAATCTCCACGATCCAGATCTCATACAGCACGGCATAGAAAGCACCGAAAAGGGCCGAGAACTGTCAAATTACACCCGCGGCAGCGGAAATATCCCATCGGAGCTAACAAATACTCAAAACACACACCAAAAAGTCGATAAACAGTCCCTGGACTACGTTCTAAAGTGCGGCCTGGCGGGCGGTGTGGCTGGTGTGTTTGCCAAGACGCTTATAGCGCCGCTGGACCGAATAAAAATCCTGTTCCAAACGGGAAACCCGCACTTCCTTCAGTACAGAGGCTCCATGAACGGACTTATGAAAGCAGTGCACCATATATCAGTGATTGATGGTTTCAGAGGCTTTTTTCAGGGCCACTCAGCGACACTGGTGAGAATATTTCCCTATGCGGGCATCAAATTCATAACCTACGAACAGTTCCGGAACTTTTTCATTCCAAGCAAGGAATACGAGCAGCACTGGCGAAGATTAGTGAGCGGGTCATGTGCCGGTCTGTGCAGTGTATTCGTGACGTACCCACTGGATCTGGTGCGGGTTAAAATGGCTTATATCACGCACAGAAAAGACGCGAAACTGATACCACTGATCAAGAACATATACCACAGCAACATTTCCCGACCTGGGATCCACAATTTCTACAAGGGATTCATGCCTACAATGTATGGAATGGTTCCTTATGCGGGAGTGGCGTTTTTTGCACATGACTTCTGCCACGACATATTTAAATCTCCGCTTCTGAAGAAAGCAGCTGTAGATTTTGAAAGCGACGATAAAGTGCTGCTGAAAACCTGGGCGGAGCTGGTCTCTGGTGGTTTGGCAGGGATGCTTTCGCAGACCGCAGCGTACCCGTTTGAGATAGTGCGGAGAAGACTTCAGGTCACGCGGATCATGAAGCTGAACTGTGTGAGCATGGCGCACATGATCTACAGGGAGCAGGGCTTGAAGGGTTTCTATGTGGGGCTGAGTATCGGGTACATCAAGGTGATGCCGATGGTGGCGTGCAGTTTTTATGTATACGAGCAGATGAAGTGGTTGTTGCGGATATGATGAGCGAAATGAGTGTGAATGAGATTGTTTAAGTTAGAGAAAAGAGTGTGAATGAGAGTGTTTAAGTTAGAGAAAAGAGTGTGAATGAGAGTGTTTAAGTTGGAAAGGTTTATGTGATGATGCTGTTAATATTAAAAAGATTTATGTGATGATGCTGTTAATATTAAAAAGATGTATGTGATGATGCTGTTCATAGTGTTAAAAAGACTGTACCTGATCCTGTTTAAGCTAGAACGATTCTTATGCTGAGGATGTTCATGAGATTGTTTAAAGCTAGAACGATTTGTATGGTGATCATGTTTGCAGTCACATGACTCGCATGAGAGGATGTTGAAATTTAGAAACATTTATATTCATATGGGGCTCATTTGCTTAGTTCATGTAGGAACGCGGATTGTTATAGAAGCTATTTATTTACACATACTTGGTGTGAGCAAACGAAACTCACAATCAAATATTATGTAGTCAGACTCAGCGATCTGAGCTGTTATAGAAGATGGCTATTTATTCATATATTTACAGAGCAGTCTTGCTGCATAGTCTCGTTTGCGCGTCGCAGAGCAGCCAGAGAAGTCACGTGTGTGGAAAACACAGACCGTGGATTCCTGCTGCTTTTACACATCTTTTTCTATTTCAGGAAAAAAGTAATTAAATGTTGGGTAGCGGAGTTAAATATGTTTACATTACGTTTGACAACAAATAGCGTAAACAAGTTTCCTGAAAAAGTGATGTTATAGTATTAATTTGGCAGAATCTGAAACACGATTATGCACTCACCCGTTGCCATGGTCGGTGGGATGGGCTGATATGCTCTTTTTTTCATGCTTTAAATTGCTATTATCACCAGCAGTATGATTACAATTTGCGTTGGCAGTGGTGATATGTAGCAATAAATGTATCGCCCAATCAAAAGGCATGGCTCAAACCTAGTACCACTGTTTGGCTATATTTGCCCATATTTCATATTGAGAAAGTGTTTCCTACGATGTCTTGTTTCAATATTCGCTCTTTATAATTGGCGGATATAACGTCGGAGATAAATACATGGTGAGTTACCTCATTAAACCAGTTTTTCACAGCAAAATATGTTTTTTCATTTCAGGTACCTCATTAAACGAAAAAAATGCAGTTTTTTGAAAATCCACATGCCTCATTTGACGAAACTTCGTTTAAGTCCGATAATTTAAGCTAGATTTTTAAAGCCCGCTGATTTTCAAAAACACATTACATATCAACAAAAGAGCCTCAAGGTGTGCTTTGAGTTACTGCGAAACATCTATGGTGACTTAAAAACTTCTGAATATTATTTAAATGTTATATACAGTGATTCACTAACGTCTCTGTGAGATGTACCACAACTTACAGCGATAATGCCTCAGTAGAAAACACTTTTGCCATAATTATGTCCGAAAATTCTGAAGTACTTGACGAAACCTAAAGAAAATAAAAAAAAATAAAAAACGAGGTTTTTATAGTATCTTTGCAAACTAACTCACTTAACCACATCTTCAGGTAATCTTATTGCAAAAAAAGACACTTAACCATATCTGCAAGCAATCTTACTACAAAGAAACTCACCTAAATATATCTGCAAGTAATCTTACTGCAAAAAAACTCAATTACTCACATCTGCAAGCAATTCTAATGCAAAAACACACTTAATCACTCACTCACTCTATCTAAACTGAGACTTCCACCACTCTATCTAAACTGAGAATACCACTCCTCCTCCTTGAACCGTTTGTCCACCAGATCCAAAACAGCCTGCGGATAAACGCTCTCAAGAGTTTCGTCGCCCAAAAGATGTCTTTTTTCGTGCTCCTTAACCTCGTTTCTCGTCATCAGAACCGTGTTCTGCAAGCTCAAAGGCTTCGATTTATCCCATCTACTCAACTGCAGTCTTGTTGATTCGCCGCTGATCGGAGACTTTCCACGGAACACCTCCTCAACAATGTACGGAATATCAGAAACAGCGATAGGAATTCTTTCAGACTCACCGCCCAGTCTCAAATTCTGGCCAGCCAATGGCTGTAATAACGTATCATAAATCTTGATTCTGTTCTTTCCAACGATTGGTTCCAGCGGATAGCCAGCGATTTTACAGAGCATCCATGTCGTTATTGTGAGCCCAAAAATGGCTGGCATGGTACCCAAAACAGGCAGTATTCTGACTCTGAAGTTCTTCAAGGAAGACAGTTGATCAACATTTCCCTTTTGGAATTCCTCTTCCGAAAGCGGCAATAACTTGGCCTTGTTCGGATCAGGCTTCTCCGACGAGAAAATCACCGGCACATTATCAATAACACCTCTCTTTTTCAGCTTTCTTCTGCATGCTCTTGCCAGTCCATCTTCTTCAGTGGTGGATATATCTCCGACATTGATTCTCGTAGGATCGGACTTAGTGGCTGCTCCCATGGATGATATCATCAGAATCTTTTTCTTGTGCAGGTACTCAATCAAGTCACATTTTGTTTCGATGTTGTCGATACAATCCACCACCCAGTCAGGCTTATCTCCGTTGGAAAATTGCAGCAACTCATCCGCATCTTTCAGAGTCCATAATTTATTGACTACTTCAATTTCACACCAGGGAGCCACTTTCAGCATATGTTCCTTCAAAACCTCAACTTTTGGCTTTCCAACATCAGCAAGAGTCGCACATGAGTGTCTGTTGAGTGACGATAAGGACACCTGATCAAAATCAATGATTTTTATCTTCTGGATACCAGATCTTATCAAGTAAGTCACGACAGATGAACCAACACCACCAACACCGCAGACGATAACAGAGGTGGATTTGATCTTCTGCATGCCTTCCTCGCCCAAAAAGGCGTAGTTTCTGGCAAGCTGTTCTCTGAAGAGCTCATCTGAGTAGTTTTTGGCTTTGTTTTGGGATCTTTTGATGAGTTGAAGTTCTCTTTCTAGCTCCTCATCGTTTTTGGAACTACTGCTTTGGTGAGAAACAAAGTACTGATTCCAGGCTAGCTCAGCGGCTTTAAGAGTCACGGCGGTGGCCACAGCGGTGCACGTGACCAGTTTCCAGTTTGAAACAGCAGAGTTGGCCATTGCGGAGTGTGTGTTGTGCTTGGTTAGTTGGGTTGTTTTATGTATGGAGGAGAGTGAAATATTTTTGAAGTTGGTTTGCGATGGAGTGAAAAATTTTGATGACAGAATGGAATGCGGCACGTGATGATAAATTGCACGTGATATTGGATGACACGTGATATTAAGTTGCACGTGAGAAATTAAAATATATACATTACCATGCATGCTCCTGGGCACGAAACAGGCACGCAGCTGTGCTATTTGTGAGCGGGAAGTGCGAGGTTGAGTGATCGTTTTGCAGAATATTTTTATTTCCATGCTTCAGAGTGAGGCTGGCGTTGCTGTTGTTTGCTGTACAATGCAGTTATTAAGCAGTGCTTGTTGTGTATTTTTAACGCTCACTTTACCCAGCAGTATTTGATGACGAGTAATGTTACTTGCTACAGTGCTTCAGTCAACTAGAACGCAGCGGCAACATGGGGAGCCAATGCTCTGCAAAAACACACCCCTCTGATTCATCATCTGCAGCACCAAGTACATGCACCTGCACTGCTCTACTGTGATCCTGTTTCCTGCACTAAACATAATCTAAACACACTCTCACATAATCTCCGTCATTGCCTCACTATCGTCCACATTGCTTCTTCCTGCACATAATCTGAACACACTCTCACATACTCTCCGTCGTTTCTTTGCTATAATCCACATTGTATCTTTCTAGACATCCTCAAAATCAAAGTTCTCATCGTCATCGTCATCATCATCACCCTCTTTTTCATCACTCTTTCCCTCTGGAACCTCATCTGTCTCAGCAACCTCATCTGTCTCAGCAACCTCCTCTGTTGCAGCCACCTCATCAGTTCCCGATTTCTTCTCAGGAGCAGCAGAAGACTCGATATCCTCAAACTCCTCATCGTCATCAAAGTCCTCATCATCCAGACCTTCAAAGACATGCGAAGTATCCATGTTGTCGTTTTCATTCTCCAAAGCATCATAGTCAAACTCACCAAACTCATCAATATCCTCATCACCCGTATCTTGAGGAGCGAAGGAACCAGGTGTGCTATCTCCCGCAGCCTGCTGGGTCTGCAGATTCTCGTAGTACTGTTCCAGTTCTCTACGGTGTTCACTCTCAGCGTCTCCCTTTTTGAACTGATCAATGTTCTTAGGAACAAACGCATTGTTGCTGTAGTTGTTTGCGTTGTAAGCACCGTTTTCACCGTTTTCTTCGTCTCGCAAATGACCCAGTGACTTTCCAATGGTACTTTGCTCATGCCATTCTGGTAACGCGTTGTGCTTCATCTTCTCTTCATACTGTCTCATTTGTAGCTCCTTCTGTGCTTTCTCATCAGAAGCTGTAGTGATATTGACGTGCAACGTTGCCTGGGAATTCGTTCCTGCCTTTCTGGAGCTGTTGTTGTTCAAGATACCGTTAACAGCATTAACTTGTGCTTGCAAGTCTGCCCCTGATTGCGCCAAAGCCTGCTGCGCTGCCTGAGACAATGTTTGTTCTCTCAGCTTTTGAATAACAAAGTCCTGTCTTCTCTTTTGCTTTGCATTGATACTGTAGTAGGCCTGGGTGTTGTTTTGTGGTGGTATCAGCTTGGTCAAAGCAAGCTCAAAGGTGTTTTCTTCTACCTTTGCATCATCTATTTTCTTCAAGTATGTTATAATTGGTTCCAATTGAACCATCAGTCTGGACAAGTTTTGTTGTTTCACCTGCGAAAGTTTGCTAGAATCGTCTTCAACCAGCGGCTCATCACACAGGGAACAAATGAACTGCGTTCTATCATAATTTAACAACGAAACAGCATCCAGCTGAGAGTATTTTGTGTTACATGTTGGACACAGATATCCCTGTGGTTTGGAGTTCTCCTGTAGATCCAGTTTCAGTTTTGTAACCAGCTGGTGCACTTTCCATTTGATAGCATCTATTGCCTCAGGATACTTGATAAAGTAGTAGTATCTTCTTACACCTTTGGTTCCCGCCTGAAATTCTGGCTGAGAATGAGAGGATAAAAGTCTCTCTTCAATAAGCTTCGAACACAGCGATCTTATATCCGGTCTCTTTAGCCCAAGCAGATGCGATATATCCTCTTCAGCTAGCACAGAATGGAAAAGAATGCAGTCTAAAACCAAAATGTATGGCGATGAAAAAAAAGCTCTGACAACGAAACGCAGCAGATCCTTGATCATTTCTTCTACCTTTGCATCCTCCTGCTGCTGACGCAAGGACATAATCGGGTGGGCCTGATTAATTATGGATGACATTCTGCAAAAATAAGAGTATTAGTAATGTGTTTTCAGATATGTTTCTGTGGTTGCTTTGAATGTTTTAACTTTTTGCAGTATTTGCTGTAAGATGAACATAGAGTGTGAAAATTGATATTTTTATTTTTTTTTCCAAATTTGTTGTGATCTGTGATTTCTGGAATCAAAAAAAATCGATCACCTGACAAATCACGTGCAATGCATTTGCGTCGGATATAATAACTGCGTTTCGACTCCGTTCGTAATATCTGGTTGTACCTTATTGCTTTAGCAGTGTGATGTTATTTAACAAATATATTCTCAGCTGTGGTTGGTAAGTCTAGAATGGTTTGGTGTAACTCATATTTCTTAACACTTATTACTCTGTCGTGATGTAATGTCATGCTAATCATAAATCTTATATTCCTTACTGCTCTGAAAAGAGACTGGAACATCCACAGAACACCATGTAAGCAGTGACCATCTTAATTTGATACACAGATGACAAGTAAGTGGTGTTACACAACTCACACACTTATAGTGCGTTTAAAGTTTAGCTAACATGGTTTATTTGTTGGTGCACACAAATTCCCTCGGACTTAGCAACTAAGCAGCCCGCTCATGTGACACCGGTGTATAGGTTTACCTTTCAAACAGTTTATCACCGCGTTCTATGTGTCTATACTGTATGCTTTCTGAATATATGGAATAATTATTAGGTATTTATATTAAAAAAATGTTAGTTCGTTCCTTTTTAAAGGAATTGTATTTTGTTGGCAGAAGGTGAGTTAAGTTTAATAGTGTTGGGATCACTTCGATGAGTTTAGCTTCACCTAAACCACAACAGTCTGTCCTTATTCCCTTGTGTTTGACTTATATGAAGTTAAATTGTTTCTACTCACTTCTATTTCACCTAGATGAGTTTAGCTTCACCTAAACCACAACAGTCTGTCCTTATTCCCTTGTGTTTGACTTATATGAAGTTAAATTGTTTCTACTCACTTCTATTTCACCTAGATGAGTTTACTCTCACCTAAATTGTTTCATGTTGACTCTATTCGCTCTTCTTTCAGCCAACCTAAGCTTATTACCTCAATTATTTACGTGCATTTAACCCAGATTGCTTTCATTTTAATCATTCCGCTTCCATTTAAATAACATCCCTGTGGCACTGACTCTCTATTTTTGTTTTCGGGCTCCAATAAAATAGCTCAAACTCTATCACTTTTATTTAACTTTTCGAACTTATGTCCAACTTTTCGCACTTCTATTTGATTTTTTCACTTCTATCTAAGTTTTCGCACATCTATTTAATTTTTTCACTTCTATTCAACCTTTTGCACCTCTATTTAACTCTCTCACTGCTATCTAACTTCTCACGTCTCTTTAACTTTTCTCACGTCTCTTTAACTCAATAGCGACCGAAGCTTGGCTAATTAAAAGCCAAGATGCCCAAGTTTCCTTTTCTTGTTGTCAGACTCACTCTTGAGCTTGTACGTAAACTCAATAGCGTGTCTGTCATGAACCCATTTTCTGATTCTCTTTCCGTAGAAGTACAGGGGAATGGCAAAAAGTCCCAGAGCCAGCTCAATGCAGCCGTAAACAACAAACACTGTTTTGTAGCCCTTTTTGGCTGCAAACTTGTTGTTGAACAGAGAGAATATGAAACCCAAAACGTTCTTAGTCAAGTTGAAAGTGACCAAAGCTTCTTGAGCAAAGGATTTGTGAGCATCAATGGCCAAGGTTATACCAGAGGTTGAGGCCAAAGAACATCCAAAGGACATTATCCCAAAAAATATAACAGGAACGATCCATGTGTCTACTCTTTCAGCGGACCAACCAAAACCAATCAAACCTAAAGCTGTTGTAATTACAGCAGGAAGGATCATAAACAATCTGAATTCTGGCTCATACAAACCATGGTTCCATTTGCTGCACTTTCTGACTACAAAATCAGATATTCTTCCACCAAGAAGAGAACCAATGCAGCCCCCAATGAATGGTGACAAGTAGATCAAACCAGTCTCAATAATTGTAAATTTGTATGTGTGCTTGTTGGTAAAAATTCCAGCTATAACTTCACAGATAACAATCAGCCAGACGACTGAAAAGGAATATATCAATGCACCATAGCAAATGTGTGGAAAAGAATAAAGAATGAAAGGTCTTAGCAGAACCAAAGACCATTTCTGTCTTGAAATCTTACCTTTGTAGAGGGCAAGACCGACTGTGAAATGAGATTCGGCCAAAGACTTGGCTACAGATTGTCTTCTGGACTTGATTTTGCTTAAATTCGAGGAGGAGTCGTTTTGTGATGCCTTCGTATCTAGATGACTGTGACCAATGGTTGTGTTTTCTTCTTCATCACTGCTCTCAAACACTCCCTCCACTGAGTTTAGGTTATTCACAATTTGCCCAGTCACTGGATCTCTTGGAACAAAATGAACACCATTGTCCACGCCGTTAGAATCCAGAGAGCGGTCGTCAAAGGATTCATCATCAGAACCGTCTTCCTCGAGATTTGGAAGCTTGTAGCCCATTTTTCTCGCTAGTTTGGATTCCTTTATAGATCTTCCAGAAGGAACAGGGGATCTGTTCCAAAAGGTTTCAGGAACAAATAAGAGATGCGCAAAGAAATTGAATCCAGCCACTATCGCCATAATCCAGAAAAGCCAGTGAGTGCCTTTCTTTTCAAAGATGAAACTACTTATCATTGGCAACAGATTTTTTCCACCTAGCAATAAGAAAGTGTAGATTCCGGTTCTGTATGCTCTCTCGTATGAAAAGTAGATCTCAGAGATGGTGGCTGAGGGAAGGGATTCAACAGTTGATACTCCAAATCCACAGATGATTCTACAAACAAGCAACGCTGCGTAGGTGTTACTTAGAGCACACCCAATTGCTCCAAAGAAAAACACAAAGATACCAATGAGATAAACGACTCTTTTACCCAAAATGGTCGATGTTGGCGACGCAATCACTGATCCCAGCCCCATCGCAATCATCAGCAGACCAACCAAATAGGAAATCTTTGTTGCATCTTCCTTGTACTCCTTCTGTAACAGCGCTCCTCCTGACGCCAGCATTGATGACTGTCCTCCACCCAAAAAGCAATGGAGTCCAAGGGCTAACAAAGCAATCTCTTTCTTCCAGCCTGGCCAGTTCAAGGGATCCTTATGGTGGTCTGAGGGTTGAGGATTAAGAATGATCCCCTTCTTGTTTTTTTTCAGTGATTCTTCATCCTTGTTTTCGTCTTCTTCTTCCTCATCATTCTCAAACATGGGGAAAGTTCCAGGAACCTTGTTGTTCTGCTCCTGGAAATCGTTGGGATTGGTTTCTGCACTGTATGGTTGTAATATTCCTAAAGACTTGTTTTTACTCATCGCCACTGTCTGCACATGATCAATGTTTTGCTGTTCAAGACTGTTTTTGGAAAAGTCTTCTGTCGAAGAAGCCTTGGTATCACTAGGATCACTCATTTCCACAACAAGGTCTTAGGTGTTTGTTTGGTTTTTTAAAAGTAATGTGTTAGAAATTAAAATTAAAAATAACAGTTAAATTATAAATTCAAAATAACAGTTAAATTATAAATTCAAAATAACAGTTAAATTATAAATTCAAAATAACAGTTAAATTATAAATTCAAAAGTGAAAATAAAATATGAAGGAAAAATATAGTTTTGTTATCTTTCTAAATCAATCAGATCAACCCTCTTTATATACGTGAGAATTTTTGTTTTCTATTTTTTTTTTTGCTGATAATATTTTTGTTTTCTATTTTTTTTTTTTTTTTTTTCTTGGCTGATAATATTTTTTGGCTGATAATATTTTTGCTGATGATTAAAACATGCATATTATAAAAATGAAATTGCAAAGATGGAATTTTGATTGCTGCCCTGAAAATAAGATCAGCAACAATACACCGGGGAGGTGCAAATATAAATAAATGCTAATATTAGGGTGAATGAAATATGAGCCAAATAGGGAAACAGGGCTGGCAGAGAAGGTGCACGTGTGGCTGAGAGTGTGAATGAGAAAGCGGCTTATTTAGGAAAAAGCCATAATGGTTAGGGTGCCGTTTTGGGAAGTTAAGTTTTGAGATAAAAAGAAACATTTGTGGACATGATATGACGGGGTTATGTTTGGGTTGACTGGAGAGCTGGGAAGCAGTTGTTAGAAGCGTATTCTTGGCTGTGCATCTGCAGCGGGTCTCTCGCACGCAGTTTTGGGCCATGCGAATTTCCATCGGAGATAAGAGCCATGTGCAGCACGTGTCGTACTTTAAAGACGTGTTGTCACGTGACTGAGTCTACCGTGCCAGAAACATTGGCCACCCACCATGGCTGGTTTTGGTTTTCTGGCCGCAAGGACCGGTTTATTGCCGCTCACAGCACCCTAGTTTATCCACCTAAAAAGAAAACCACCCATATTACACGTTTAAGCCAAAACAACCCACTGCTTACCACTACTGCTACAGTCATTTCGCAGCGGAGTTAACAGCTCTCAGTTTCTTTTCACCAACAACCAAAATTAATTCAGAAAAATTTTTTCCGTTTTAAAAAAAAAAAAAAAAAAAAAAAAATTAAAATTAATATTCACAATACTAATAAATACATCTAGTCTGCACAAACCACTCACATATTCCACACGGAAAACAGCCGCAGCAACGCAACAATCGCCGAGACATGTTTAAATCCACAGGAAGAACTTTGTTGCAAAAAGAAGTAGCAAAAACGGTTGGCTACAAGGCATTGAAGCCAGTGCCAAAGGTTGCAGCAGATTTCAACAACAAAAA
Organism: Hanseniaspora lindneri; assembly: GCA_019649525.1. Lineage (NCBI taxonomy): Eukaryota > Fungi > Ascomycota > Saccharomycetes > Saccharomycodales > Saccharomycodaceae > Hanseniaspora > Hanseniaspora lindneri. The sequence goes on from JAFNJT010000075.1 coordinate 26,255, forward strand.
GCTTGATTTGCTTGACTACTTTGGCCCAGTGAGCGACAAGTACAATTTCAAGACCCTATATGGAGCACCAACGATCTTCAATCACGAAAAATCATCACACAACTCAAGAGGTATAATCAAAGCGCTGAGAAAATCGCCAGCGGGCATCTACTACAATCCAGCTGAAAGTTCCACCTTTGGATTGACTTTTTCAGAGGTTATTCCAAAATCGTTTTTGTTTGAGAATGATTTAAACAAGAAAGTATATGAGCAGCTCCCACACAACATTGAAAACAAGCTCAGAGACGACACAGACTTTAAATTGGCCCCAACAGTGTACTCCAAAAGCGAGATCTTCAACTTGAAGCACGGGATTGAAAGCGATTTGAGTAAAATCAGCTTCACTGACAAGCAGATCCAGGACATTGTTGAGAAAAAACAGAAACTCGGCTTGCACAAAGTCGCCAGGGAATACAAAATCAGTGTCGATGTTGTGGACTACATAGCTCCAATTCAGGAAACCAAGGTTGCGGAGTTGAAGAAGACATATGCCAAGATCCAGGCGCAGTGGAACAACAGAAAGGAGCAGACTAAGATTGACAGAAAGGTGAGAAAGGAGCAGACGAAGCACTTGTAAATAGCACGTGGGGCTGTTCTGTGCCGGAAAAGCTGCTTCGCTTGAATTGAAGTTGTCTTCTCTCAGCTCAGCCACACAATTCAATCAGTCCTCCTCAATCACTCCTAATTATTTACGACACCTTATTTTTATTTTGCTTTAATGTGATTTATTTCATTTTAATTTGTTTTGTTGCAATTCATCCTACTTTACTTTGTTTTGTTTCAATTCATCTTACGTTAATTTGTTTTATCTCAATTTATCTTACTTTAATTCATTTTATCTTAATTCATCTTACGTTACTTTCTTTCGTTTCTTCATCTTACTTAACCCTATAAATAGTACATATCCTCGATCAACTCGAACTCGTCTGTGAACCGCACCAGCAGGTCACGCAGCGCCATGGCGTCCTTAGCACTCTTAACTTTCAGCTGCAGCGGGATCCGCATGTTCAAAACCTCCACTACTATGTCGTAGGAGTTGTCGTGAGCGGCGTTAGCTCCGCCGCTTTCCTTGATGAACTCCTGAAGCTTGTACAGATTGTCCAGAATGCTGGAATTGCAGAAGACAATATCACCGTCGTTTTCCTCATAGACAAACTCAAACATCAGTGAGGACCGCGGGAGAGAAGAGCAGTCACCTGACCCAGTGGTGAGGAACTCTTTTATGATGAGACTGCCAGTGAATATTTCCTGGATGGGGGGTCTTTCCAGCTGCAGGAAGTCGTCCTTCACTGGCGGGGGAATGGTGAGGAGGGATATGCTGTGGAACTTGTGTCGTAGCAGGGAGGACATGGTTTTGGAGGTTACCTAAACTTACTGTGATTTGCCTAAAATTACTGTAAATTACCTGAAATTACTGTAAATTACCTAAACTTAGTGTAATTTAACTAACTTTACTGTAATTTACCTTACCTTACTGTAAACTACCTTATCTTACTGTAATTTGCCTAAAATTACTGTAATTTACCTCAATTCCTTTAACTTACCTCACCTACTTCAATCTACCTCACTTACTTTAATCTACCTCACTTACTTTAATCTACCTCACTTACTTTAATCTACCTTACTTCAAGTCAACGTGACTTCCGCGATTCCAAATTATTCTATATAGCCTCGTTTCTTTTTTCGGCTCTCACCAGACAAACGTGCAGTACTGCTAGACAGAAAACCTACAATGGCGGCAGAATAAGTACGAGAGTTGCTCCAGCTTAATTTTTAGCACTGGTAGAGGTGATTATTTTAATTTGGTTGCTCTAGCGCTTTTGATTGGCCAGAAATGTTGTTTTAGCGATGCTTTTGGAAGTTTTGAGAATGCGATGCCGCTAGTAAACAGTAGCGCAGATGATATCATTAGGCTGGAGGATGTGCAGTGCCGCTGCAGCATTTTTCGGGCCTGTTTAAATGGCGGCGTTGAGGCAACACCGGTCACGTGATCACGTGATTAAACAGTAGTGGTGAAATTGGTTTGTTCAAAGCTGACTGCAACAGCCGTGCACTCGGATGCCTGGCCAAGGGAAACATAATAGCCGTGTTGCCAGTAATGCACAGAGATACCAGTCCTGGCAGACACGGTCTGGATCGTCAGTGAAGGGCTGGATGTGCGCGACGGAACATGTGACTATGACAAAGCACGTGACTATAAAAGAGCACCGGCGGTACCACCGTATTTGAAAGCTCACAGCAGCAACCAGAACAGAGTGTTTGTTACCAGGAATGGCCTGTTGCTGCTAGCACCGGATTCTAACAAAACAGGGTGAACGACAGAAAACACAGCACGTGGCACCAAAACAGGCACCAGAATCCTTCCTGAACCAGAACTCCCAGCCTCCCTAACTCAAATTCTAGACTAAATCCCCTACTTGCATCCTGAGTCTTGGCGGTGGAATAGAACCATTTGACCGGAGATAAGACCACCTGGTCACATGACCGACTCTCACCTCAGTCTCACATCCATCTACTACCTCCCAAAAACAACCATACTCATCCCAAAAAAACCAACCTCTCTCTCAATCCACACCCATTCCAGTCTCGTGGTCCCAGGAGTGTCACATGCCACCCGATATCGACACCAAAAACTTAAAGCACGTGTTCATTCTTGCGCTGCAGGAGCTCCAGGCCAAAAACAACCATGAAAGCCACAGCTACGACACCATGTCTATGGTATATAAACGAGCCATATCTTCGCTGAAAGCAGCTTCAAACGACGATATTGACTCAATCTACGCTCTCATAAATGTCAGGGGCATCGGAAAATCGCTGCTCAGCTCCCTGGTGAGATTCTACTCCCAGAAACATCTGCTGGAAGCAGTAGCGAATGGGAAGACACCACATGACTACAGACAGAAACCAGCAGCAGGAGTCAAGCGAAAGAACACCCCAAAACAGAACACCAACAAGCAAGATCAGAATGCAAACAATCCAGAACAACAGAATAGAAACAATCTAGAACAACACCATCACAATCCAGAACAACCTCATGGCAACAATACAGAACAACCACCAGCCAAAAAACGCCAGATGCCCAAAAAACGCCAGATATCCAACAAACGGCAGTACATCCCCAAGGTGCGGTCAGGCGCATACGCCATTCTCCTCGCGCTTCTGGAGAACATGTTCCTGATGCAGAACTCAATGATCAAAGAGGAAATAGCGGAGTTTGGGGGCCGCTACTGCGACGCATCTTTCCAGCCAAACGCATCAACCAACGACTACTTTTCTGCCTGGTCCTCCATGAAACAGCTCATAAACAAGGAGCTTGTGGAGGAGCTGAACGGCAAAAAACGTCCCCAGCGGTACGGGCTCTCCACTGAGGGCATGATTTTGGCAGCCACACTCAAGAAAATCCATGCTCTGGACTTCAACAGGTACAGTGATGAAAGCGAAACCACGTGGCGGAGAGAATGGAACAGGTTTTACAGAAGGACAGCTGAGGAGCACGGTTTGGCGCTCAACAGTGAGCTGATATTTCCGTGTGGCGATAAGTATGACAGTGATATTGGTGATGAGAATAGCAGTGATCCTGGTGATAAGTATAACAGTGATACTGGTGATAAGAATAACAGTGATACTGATGATAAAAATGAGATAGATCGCAATGACAACTTCCCCAGATCTCTTTATGGCAAAAACGGCAGCTCAGGCACGGCAAAGAACCACCAGAGTGTGCTTCTCTCTGATCTGCTGGGCCTGGAGCAGCACGAAAAAGAACCTCTCAGGTCTCTTTTGAGCGCCAACAACTCAATCAACTACTCCTTTCTGCCGACCAGTGCGCAGGCTGGCGGCAACGTGACCAGCAACATTCATTCTTCTAAACACAGTGCTCCAGGAAGCAATCCAGTTGAAACCAATTTAATTGAAAACAATCCAGCTGAAAACAACACAGTTCAAACAAACCACGTGAACGTCTCTGCGGGTTCAAAGGCCTATTTCCAAAGCACTCCATACGAAACATGGCCCTACAGGAGCTACGTCATCGTTCTGCTGATCGACACTCGTGAAGTAAGATCGATCCAGAACCGTGACTTCTTCACATCGGAGCTAGCCAAAAAGGGCATCAGTGCGGAAACAAGACAGCTCGCCATCGGAGATTTTGTTTGGATCGCTCGGCACAACGAAACCAAGAAAGAGGTGTTTCTCAACTGCATCATAGAGCGAAAAAGAATTGACGATCTCTGCAGCAGTATCCGTGACAGCCGATTCTACGAGCAGAAGCAGCGGTTGAAAAAGACGGGCTACAAATGGTGCTTCTATGTTGTGGAGGAGTCGCTACTGAACAACAGACTGATGAACATGATGGAAGCCATCAAGACAGCGTTCTTTGAGGTCACGTTGGACTCTGGATTCATTCTTCAGCGAACCAAAGGATCATCAGAGACTGTTTCCTTTCTGATTACCCTCCACCAGCTGTTGTCACAACGACTCCTGTCAAAAGAGAAAAGCATACTTGCAATCAAAGCAACTGAGTTTGAGACCCAGCAGCAGTTCAAAGACACCCTGCAAACCTTCCGCCAGGAATTTGAAAAACCTGTAGAAAACCGTTCGAAAAAAGAGGTGTTTCCAGCCGTCTATGAGTGCTGCCACATGTTCACAAACTTCCAGTCTGTGATGGGTAAATCAACTTTCATAACATCAAAACAGCTGTATCTGAGTGCACTGCTTTCTGTTAAAGGATGTTCCTTTGAAAAGGCCCTCACAATTTACTCCAGATATCCGTCCCTGAAACAACTCCTGGCGGGCTACAGTGGCTGCACAACAAGAAAGGAGTCTGAAATGTTTCTGGCTGGGATGTTTGATTTGTATCCCGCACACAAGAAGATCGGCAAGACGCTTTCTGAGAAGTTTCACGAGGCCTTTGGGAAGAAGTCTTTTTAGTGTAGGTGGTGGTTGAAGCTTTGTGAAGGTTTTTGTTCAATAAGTGAGTGCAAAGGTTGTTTATAAATTGAGTGCGAAGGTTGTTTATAAATTGAGTGAGAAGGTTGTTTATCAATTGAATGAGAAGGTTGTTTATAAATTGAGTGAGAACTTTGTTTAGTAGTCGAATGAAGAGACTTGCTTTTTATTGTGTATCAATTAAATGCAGCTTTATCGTGCCAGTGGCTTGATCTCAGCAAGTCAATCTCTATAGCTGAATCATCGTTGTCTACTTAAAACCAACCAACACACCATTTCTGTTTAATGATGAGGATTCTCCCTCAATTGGATTGGGGGCTCACTCTCTGGGTGTTGAAATCCTTATGGAACTGTTTTCAGAGTTATGTAAGCTCATTATTTGTTTTAGTAATTGTTAGTATATGTGTGAATAGTTCTCTCGTTCATATTTTCAATTCTCTTTTCTGATGCATATCAATTTATTGAATTTTACTTGTTTTAATTTAATTTAATTTAAATTAATTTTAGTTGTTTTAATTTTAATTTATTTTATTTAAATTAATTTTAGTTGTTTTAATTTTAATTTATTTTATTTAAATTAATTTTAGTTGTTTTAATTTTAATTTATTTTATTTAAATTAATTTTAGTTGTTTTAATTT
>JAFNJT010000075.1:31889-45013 GCA_019649525.1 Hanseniaspora lindneri
TTTATTTTATTTAAATTAATTTTAGTTGTTTTAATTTTAATTTATTTTATTTAAATTAATTTTAGTTGTTTTAATTTATTTTATTTAAATTAATTTTAGTTGTTTTAATTTATTTTATTTTATTTACATTAATTTTAGTTGTTTTAATTTATTTAAATTAATTTTAGTTGTTTTAATTTAATTTAATTTAATTTATTTTATTTTAGTTGTTTTAATTTAATTTTAATTTATTTTATTTAAATTAATTTTAGTTGTTTTAATTTAATTTATTTTAATTTATTTTATTTAAATTAATTTTAGTTGTTTTAATTTAATTTATTTTAATTTATTTTATTTAAATTAATTTTAGTTGTTTTAATTTTAATTTATTTTATTTTAATTTAGTTTAGTTGTTTCAATTTAATTTAATTTATTTTATTTAAATTTATTTTAGTTGTTTCAATTTAATTTTAATTTATTTAAATTTTTCTCATTCTCAAACCCCAACTTCTGTTTATATACTATCATTTTTTATTCAAAGTATGCCCTTCTTCTACCATCCTCTCCTTATCTTTACTGCAACTTCTTGCCCTAATCTACTGATATTCTAACATCCTTATGCCCATTTGACTTTAGTACACTTACCCGGACAGATGTCAGAAATAACCCTCCTTGGTGTCATTTTAGTTTTAACAATAGTGTAATTTATCTCATCCCAGTACTTACAACCAATATTGATGAGATCAAACATCACATTTCTAACATTTGTGATCTCATTAAAGCAGCTACTATTGTTGTACCAGCTGCATGCATCTGAATCGCTATATCACATGACTAAACCTACATTCTGTTCTCTCACTAAATAAATGTAACGCTCTTACTATGGTTTCGTTTACCCCAACACGATTCATTTCCATTACTTTTCCTCTTAATCTTTATTTTTTTTATTTTTATTTTTATTTGTTCAAATGTTTAATTTACATATATAATAAAACCATTCTATACTTATCATCAACTTATTTTTATTACGACCCCTAAAAGAGCGACTATAGAAAGAAAAGAAACTACAACTAAGTTACATTTATAACTTGTCGTAGTATTCTTGCCATCCTGGAACTTCTTCCTTCAAACCGTGTCTCTTTCTGGCTTCAGTAACAATTTGACCAGCCTTGGAAGCTGGGTCTAATGGATCAGTTCCCAAAGTGGCCCAGTGATCGAAGACCATTTGTGGGAAAGCTTGACCACCAGTAGCTTGTCTCAAGTCACTGGTGAAACCGAAGGATTCGTTAACTGGCAAGTAAGCCTTAACAGTGAACAATGGAGTACCTGGTCTTTGTTCTTCAGAGACAACTTGACCTCTCTTCTTGTTTAAGACAGAGTAGATACCACCAACAGCGGATTCTGGACATTGGATTTCAACTAAGAAGACTGGTTCTTGAATTCTTGGTTCAGCTAACAAGAAACCGGCGTAGGTAGCTCTTCTCATGGTTGGAATGATTTGACCACCACCTCTGTGGATAGCATCAGCGTGTAAAGTAACATCCAAGATGTTAACTCTGACGGATCTCATTTGTTCACCAAAGATTGGACCTTCCTTAGTAGCCCATTGGAAAGCAGCAACAACGGAATCCTTGATTTCAGACAAGTATTGAACAGCCTTGGTTTGGTCAACAACAACGTTTGGACCAGTACCGTCTGGACCGAAACACCAGATCTTTCTGGCATCAGTGACGTCCCAACCGTATTCATCAGCCATGATTCTGGCTCTGGCCTTGATATCGTCTCTGGCGTTGATCTTACCATCTTCAATAGCCAAAGCACATTCTTCTTCCATTGGTTGAGCCTTCAAGTAGATTCTGTTATGTTTGTTTGGAGACTTGGACAAAGCAGTTTGGGAAGATTCACCTTCAACAGTTTCTCTGTAAGCAACGACTGGTGGAGAAATCTTCAATGGAATACCAGCGTGGTCGTTTTCTAAATCTTGCAAACAGATTTCCAAGTGTAATTCACCGGTACCAGCGACAATGTGTTCACCAGATTCGGACATGTAAGTCAAAACACATGGATCAGACTTGGACAATCTCTTCAAACCTTCGACCAACTTTGGTAAATCGTTAGCGTTCTTGACTTCAACAGCGACTTGGACAACTGGAGAAACAGAGAACTTCATGACCTTCATGTTGTGAGCGGATTCGTAGGTGGTTAAAGTACCGGATTTCAACAAGAATTGATCAATACCGACTAAACCAACAATGTTACCAGCTGGACAGTCATCGATTGGTTCGACGAATCTACCCATCATCAAAACAACTCTTTGGATGGCTTTGATGAATAAGTCTTCCTTTTTACCTGGAACGAAGTTTGGACCTTGGATTCTGATCTTTTGACCGGACTTGACAGTACCGGAGAAGACTCTACCGAAGGCGTAGAATCTACCCTTATCGGAGGTAGGAACCATCTTGGAGACGTATAACATTAAACCAGCGTTTGGATCACAGGTCTTGATACCAGCACAGGCTTCGTCATCAGCTGGACCTTCGTATAATTGTTCAGCTCTGTAGTTTTGAGCAGTAACTGGAGATGGCAAGTGGATAACAATCATTTCCAACATGGCATCGGCAGCTGGCAAGAATTTTCTCATAACGACCTTCAATAAAGCCTTACCTTCTAATTCCTTTTCGTCACCCTTCAAGTTGATTTCCAACTTTTCTAACAAGTTGGTGGTTTCTTCCTTCTTGAAGTTCATGATAGCAGCGAATAATCTGAAGATTGGGTCTAAGATGAACATGTTGAAAGCTCTTTCCAAAGACTTACCGTCAGCATCAACTTCCTTGGAAGTCCATTTCTTGGTCTTTGGGTTGAAGAAGTGGTCACCCCATAATCTGTCCATCATCTTTTCTCTGTCAACACCGAATTTCTTGGCGTATCTGGTGGCGAATTGTCTGACAGTGAAGGCCCAACCGTGTAAACCGGAACCGAAAGCGACTGTACCTCTTTGTGGGAAGACTTGAACATCACCTAAAACTTCATCAGAGTAAGTGGAGATGATAACGTTGGCGGATTCAACAGTTCTGGCAAAGGTTTGGTATAAATCTTCCTTGGAGACTTGTAATTCCAACAAAGCTCTGTCAACCTTGTTGACAACCATGACTGGCTTGATTCTTTCACCTAAAGCTTGTCTTAAAACGGTTTCAGTTTGGACACAAACACCTTCAATGGTGTCAACGACAACTAAAGCACCATCAGTGACTCTTAAAGCAGCAGTGACTTCAGAAGAGAAATCAACGTGACCTGGGGAATCAATCAAGTTAATCAAGAAGGAGTTACCGTCGGTCTTTTGCTTGATTTCCTTAACGTCTTCGTCAGACATTTCAGCGTACAAAGAAATGGCGGTAGACTTGATAGTAATACCTCTTTCTTGTTCATCCTTTCTGGTATCAGTGAATCTGGCTTCACCGGCCTTGGCAGCGGAGATAATACCAGCTCTTTGAACTAAGGAATCGGTTAAGGTAGATTTACCGTGATCGACGTGGGCAATAACGGACATGTTTCTAACATTAGTAACCTTGTCCATTAAACCTCTAATTTGGTCAATAGTGAAAGCAACCATCTTGAATGTATATTAATTGATTAAAGTTTGGTTTAGGTGGTTTTTAGATAATTTTGTTCTATTAATTTAGTTAAGTTAAGTAATTAAAGTATTAAAATCATTAACTAACTTGTAATAGTTACTGTAATTATAGTAGTTATTGAAGTACAAATAAGTTGAATTCGTTGAAAAATTTTTATTCGAGCAATGTGTGAACTTTTGATGTAAGGGAGTTTCATAATATAGTATGTAGTGTTATCCCAATTGGGAAAGAAGGAAGATAACAAAAAGCAATATAAAAAGCGTGCGCTGTTTTCTAAGGATGATGGGCATTTCTGGGAACATGTGGTGCTTTGGATGGAGGTAAAAAAAAAAAATAAAAAAAAGAAAAGGTTTCAGGAAAAAATACGGAAAAAACACGGAGATAAGTGTTTTGGAAAATATACGCGTAATTGCCGTAAAGGGAAATAATGTGTGGAAATCGAAAAAAATTGAAAAGAAAAAAAATGTAGCAAAAAAAGTAAAAAGCTGGCAGATCATATCGCGTAAATAAGCAGTACTAAAACAGCCAAATCATTGCGAGTAACTCAGAAATACTGAAGCATCCAAATCACATGCCGTAAATCAGTAACATTGAAACCACACAATAGTCGCACATTAAACGCAACATTGAAGCTGACAAGTCACATGTTGTAAATCAACAATATTGAAACTGACAAATCACATGGGGCCAAAAAACCATCACGCTAGGAACGGCCGATCAGACTTGCAGCATACTTCTTCGCAGACAGGTTGCTGAAGTAGTTGTCGTTTTCGTCAAACTCCGAGCCCTGTTTTGGCTGTACATTTTCAGCCTTGGTTTTGGTGAAGGCAGACAGTTGTTCTGCGGTTTTAAACAGCGTTCCTTTCAGATCGGTTTCAGCGCCGTCATGTGACAGTCGCTGGTCGCCACTCCAACTATCAGCCTCCTTGAGTGCATTCTTTTCAACAACGTTATCGGCATTTTCAGAGTATGGATCGAGATTTTTACGTCCCAGTCTGCTTAAACCACCGATCTTGTCTGTTCTTCGGACATCGTTCTTCACTCTTTCTAGGACCATCAGTTTCTTTCTTTCATATTCGATGTTGCGCAAAGCAAAGTTTTTGAATGTGGAAATGGTGTCCTGTTCCCAGTTTTTCAAAACATTTTCTTTATCGAGAATCAATACATTTGAAAGTTTCTCAAGCTTGGATCTGTAGAAAGCTTGCTGCTCCTTCTGAGATTGCAGGTTTTTGACCAATTCATGCACTTTCAAAGGGTCTATCTCCCTCTTTGTCTTCAATTTCTTCAGTGTTTGCTCATTCTTCTCAACTTCCAGAGAGATGTTTTTAAAATCTCTCATTAAAAAGTGTCTGTTAGTGAGCTGCTCTTTGACATTATAGAGATCTCTTCCACACCATTCTAAGTCATCATACATTGCTGCCATGTCAAAAGTAGCCATAATACTGTTCAGGTCACCAATAGTTTGCAGTGTCTTACCTACTCTCTTGTACATGTTATGGTAGTGATTGCTCTCGAGGTTTTTGTTGTTGGTTTGAACAATCATATCTGTAGAGTTGCTTATAGCTATAAACTGTTTCCCCAGATTGGTTTCCTGAGTGCTTAGTTGCTGTTTATACTTGCAATATTTGAATAACTCGCTCTGTAACATTTGCAAATCTTTTCTCCAAGTTTTTATCATTGGTCTGAAAACAGCCAATTCTTCAATAGGATCAAAGGGAGGCTGGAGTTGTTTGAGAGTCTTTCTTTTCAGTTGTTCTGATGGAGAAACCATCGTATCATTGCTGTTCATGGAGTCCTTTGAATGGTTTGCAGACGTCATGGATGTAGTGGTGTTGTTGTTTATGTTTATAGACCCATTCATTGGAATATATGTGTTAAAATCGCTCTCTAAGAATATCGACAATTCCTCCAGCTTCATTATCGGCACGTTTTTAACAATTCTGTTGTCAAACCATTTCTGGAAATTGATTTTGCACTGAATCAAATCCTCTGTGTTATTCAATCCATAGGATGTTTTGTTCAGTGGGATTGCTGGTGGGAAAAACTCATGAAAAGTGTTTATTCTGAAATCCTGCAAGTAAATTGCAAAATTCTCAAACTCCTTGTAAGATTTTATTATATTCTTGTTCGTTTTCTTTCTGAAAGTAGGCAGATTTGTGCTTACCTCCAAATAAACTATCACATCTCCTGCTCTGAAGTTGTTCAGAGATCTGTGCTGCTGAGGGAAAGTATTTAATGAATTTCCAGTACTGCCTTTCGTTTTGGTGCTGTTTGAAGAAAGTATTCTACCGTCTGGAAGCTGTCTGCAGACAGTTAACACCTTCACTAAAAGTGTGTACTTTTCTAAAAACTGAGTATTCTGTTCTTTAAGTTGGTTCAACTTGTCGTTTATGTTATACAGGTCATTCACGAGTGCAGGCATTTCGTGTTTTTGGACAGTAGTGGTATCAGTAATGACGGTTTCTCTCAAAGAATTGTTTCCCTCAGTGTTAGTGTCACTTTTAGCGTGTATGCTTTGGGAGACTGTGTTATCTATGGTTTCGTTAGCAATACTATGGGGTTTACTATCGGTGTTGTTGAGACCCGATTCCTCAGCATCACCCTTACGCTGGATGTTGCCGTTTTCGTCCATAAAAGCTTTCATTTGGTCCCTCAAAACATCTTCTCCATCATTATCATCATCCTCAAATGGATTTATAAACGGGTTGTCTTTATCCTCAAAGTCCTCATACAAGTGTGCATTCCTCGACATGGTTTAGCGAATATTAGTGGTGGTTGCTGAAGCCAAAGTGGTTGTAAAATAGTACTAGTGTAGTTTATGGTAATTTAAAACAGTTTAGGGTACTTCAAAAACAGTTTAGGGTAGTTTGAAGCAGATTTGGGTAATTTAAATCAGTTGAGGGTAATTTTAAAAGAGTTTAAGGTAATTCTAAAACGGTTTAAGGTAATTCTACAACACTTTAGGGTAATTTTATGGTTTGTTGTATATATTCCTTCTTGATAGTAATCGTGTCTCTGATTGCAGCAAATTGAGTGTTCTGAATTCTGGGGAGACCAGAAAATAACAAATCAAAAATATTATTTTTGTTGTTTTATATGGTAGCGCTACTGTATAAACACAAAAATCACGTGACGCAGAAACACGTGCTCCATATTAATGAATGCATTCTTTGCTGTGTATCTGCGGCACGATATAAACCCACGTGTACTACATTATGCCCACAACGATTTATTAACGGTCTAGCTGCTCTAATTCAAACTTTAAGCAAAAAAAGACGGTTACACCGTGTGCGGAAGTGTACCTTTTTGGGTTGCATTTTAGCGATACTCTTTTTTAGCGCAGAAAAGCTGCAGCTATATAAACCAAACGAAGTGTACAGTAACGTCACGTGCTCAACCTGCTACTCCCAAAATAGGTTCACTTCTGATCTAGCACCAGTGTCTTGGTGTATATTGCCAGATCAAAATAAAAGATTGCAGGAGATAAAGTGGATTATCCGAAATTAGCGGCTGGGTAGTCAACACGCGCAGAATGCCTCCAAGTTTCGCTGTGTGGAAACCAAAAACAGCAGTGGACCAACCCAACATATAAACTCCGGCTAACCAATCAACTGGAAACAGCACCAAAATATCTCAACCCATTAAACCTGTCCTTTTACAGGCAGCCGTTTGCAATAGATAAAAATGCGGACATAAGCAAACAGCCACGTGATCCAACTAAACTTTTTGGTTAATCGCAGATATAACACTGCTGGTGCTCATAGAACTCAAAACAGCGGCTCAAGCAGCAGTAATTCCAAGAGAAACACTTCATAGTTGCTCAAAAAAACCGTTGCTATTCATTTCCCCAAAAAACTTCATCTGAATACACTATTTTGTACACCTTCTAGAAGCTGATTGTGATGTCTCTGCGGAGATAAGGATACCCTCGATTCCCCCCAGGAAACTCTATCTGATATGATCTGAAACACACATTTCTAACAAAAACAGTTGCATTCAAACGCGTGACCAAATCAAAAATATTGGTTTAGATCATCAACTCATAATCTTTGATCATTCTGTGTTCTTCAGAGCTGAATTGGCGGAGAATCGCTTAAACCTAGCGGTCTACCCAAATTGATCACGTGACCTAGTTTTTTTTATGTGTTTAAAAATAGACTTTTAAACATCTACGTTAAAATCGCTCATTTAACTACCACTTTTAGTCTGCTTAGAAATGCGTCACGTTCTGTTTTCGCAATACCAATCAGCTTTTACTAACACCTTCTTATCTTAAAAAATACAGCACTTATCTCCTCGCAACACAGAACCTTACTTAATTTAAAAATATAGAACTAATTGGTTTTAACATTAACGACATTCCGCAAGTGGCTCGGGGTTTAATTATTGTTCCACCGCAAAAGAAAATTTTTTCCTTTTTAAGCGATACAAAAAAATAGGTGTACCAAAATTATTATAAAGCAAATAAACGCTCTGAAAATGCAACTTTGCTGTTTATGGAAACGGTGTATGAAAAGAGAAATTGATTTTAAAGGAAACAATCTACAAAGATAAAAAATAAAATCTTAAAAAAAAACATATAAAAGGGCAACCATAATTATCATAACTCATCTGAATTTACAAATCCCACTTTGTTTATTTCTTTTTGGATATCTGGAAATTAGTCATTCTTTACTACTCCACTCCTTATCTTTCACTTTACAGTAGAGTAGGTTATATTTTATTGATAGATTAGTGTAATTAATTTGTGTGGGGTGTTTTTTTAAATTATCTTCACCCTCTATTTTAATTTGTTCTAATTTCTCAAACTATATAAATAGATCATCTTTTCTGGGATCCAAGCTGTTAGAGTTACCAAAATATATGCAATCCTCAGCATCACCAAACTCCTTTGACAAGAAGTCAGGGAGTCATTTCTCAAGTGATTCTAGCAGTTATGCTACCTGTAAACATTGCGGTCTTCCTATTTCATCAGGACATGCCTATGAATTAGGAGAAGACTCGCGTTGGCACATTGACTGCTTTCAATGTTACAAGTGTAACAAAAAACTAAGCAGCGAGAGTGATTTTTTAGTTCTAAGCACAGGAGCTTTGGTCTGCTACGACTGCTCCGATACATGCACAATTTGTAACTGTAAGATTGATGAGCTGGCCATACTACTGAGCAACTCAGATGAAGCATACTGTCGAAACTGTTTTAAGTGCGCAAGATGTGACGATAAAATCACAAACTTGAGATACGCAAAGACCAGAAAAGGTCTTTATTGCATAAGCTGCCATGAAAAGCTCCTTGAGAAAAGGAAGCTTGCTAAAATGCAACAGCAACAACAACAACAACAGAAGCAAAACAAGGCGCCAAATATGCAGAGGACTTATTCTGCAGCCGATTCAGATGTAAGTTCTGATATGAGCTTTTCAAACAACTCCATACACATTGAAACAAGTGATTTTGCCAAAAAAGCTAAAGAGAAATCCAAACGGTTGCCCTCAATTCCTTCTCCTGAATTAAGAAGCAGAAAAGAGGAATCTCTTGACAGCAGTGTTGGACCTACTAAAAAGAACACAACATCTCCTGCAAGCGAATTCTTTAATTTTAAACAGCCTCCTGAGCTTCAGCAAAGGCCAAGAATAACATCTTCTGACTCTTCATTAAATCTCTCTGCACATACCACTGCCGAAAATTCGCCACTGATCCCCCAACAAGGCTCATTTGCCTTGAGATCTCGTGAAAGTTTGTTAAAAAAACACTATGGTGACAACAATAACAACAAAGAGTTTATTTTCAAAGAGGATTCTCTGCCAGCTGCTAACACAGCATCTCCACCAATGAGGTCACCAAAAAGGAACTACAC
Organism: Hanseniaspora lindneri; assembly: GCA_019649525.1. NCBI lineage: Eukaryota > Fungi > Ascomycota > Saccharomycetes > Saccharomycodales > Saccharomycodaceae > Hanseniaspora > Hanseniaspora lindneri. The sequence continues at coordinate 41,353 of JAFNJT010000075.1, forward strand.
TGTGGAAGAGAAAGAAGATGTTCCAAACGAATTTACCCTGGATAATGTTTCGTTTTCAACACAGCATGTAGGTTTAAATGATGCACCAACAATTTCTTCAAAGGAAGAGGAGTCTACATTGATAGTTCCAAAGCAACCTGTTCCGCAAAGATCTCAACCCTTATACCATGCAAGAACTTTAAGTCAACAACAAAATGATAGAATTACAAATCCTTCACTTTCAAGCCCAACAGTGTTGGGTAACATGAGCGTGAAGAGTACACCAACAATTTCCCAGAACGGCTTTTCAAATTCAAGTTTTTCTAATAGCAAAAATCAGAATAGCATCAAAAAGAATAGCAATCACTCTAGAAAGCTTTCTATTGATGACGTTTTAGCGTCAACATTAAAAACAAACCAGGCCTCACCAGAGAATGATGCATTTTTAAACAAAACACCTTTGAAAAATAATCCTGTAGAGGAAGAAAATGATATCAACAGTATACTGTTTCATGATTCTAGCCAAGTGAATATTGATCAACAAGTGTTTCTTGAAGACGAAGATATTCAGCTTGCTTTAAAGATGAGGAATGAAGTGTCTCCACAAAAAGCAGGAACAGTTTTCTCCTCCAATGATGAATTCATGACTGCATCGAACTCCAGACATGATATAAACTTATCTTTTAACAAAAGTGTTGCTGAAGGGAATGATAAAAGCTTTGATACACCAAAGAAATTAGGCCGTTCTTTATCATTAAAATCCCCCAAGAAACTTTTTCAAAATTTGACAAAATCACCAAATTCAGGCTTTTTGCATAAAAAAACTGATTCTATTAGCACAGATGCGACAAGCGAATCTTGGAGATCTGAAAATTTTGAAGTTCCCCCATTGCCAACAGAACTGTTAACTTCAAAGCACAAGCAAAAGATTGATATGCAAACCGGTTCTACCCCTAAACACCGAAAGAACCTTTCAGGTAGCTCTATCTCTAATAAAATGTATTCCGCCAATCCAACAATGCCATTGAGCGAACAAACATTGATGGATGGTCAGCAAGCAAAGTTTAAACTTAACCAACTTCTTAAATCTGCAGCTGCATCTGCCTCACATAATAACACTAACGATTCTAAAAGAGTTCCATCAACAGCATCAAACCATCAAAGATCTACTTCAGCCAGCAGTGCTTTGCAAAGAAGCATTCATTCAAGAACTGCGTCTTTAGATTACATGAATGCCGCAAACAATAATCAAAGAAATATATCAGGTAACAGTATAGCAAATGGGCTTGGGGTAAACGTACCCCAAAGTGATTTTGAGAGTAATCTTGGTGAAGGGTTTAAGTTTGGAGCCTCGAGCACGAATCCTAATAATGATGTTAACGAAAGTATGCTTCAACTTCGTAAATTGAAACTTGAAATTTACAATCTGGAGAACACAAAAAGAATTTTAGCTAATGAAGTTGATGGTCTTTCTACTCAAAAGAACAAGTTGCTCATTGAGATTAGTGATATGAATAACAGTTTAAAAGCCTTGCGTGCCAATGTCTACACGTCAAATATAAACAGAAATTCAAATCAATCGCAGACATCAATTGATGATTCAATGATTAGAAAGGAATCAACAGTCTCTTCTATTAATTCAGGAAGTTCTTTGGGGAATAACGATCCTTCTAATAGCAATATTAATACAAAACCAAGATTTTGGAAAAGTATTTTCCACTCCACAGATAAAAGCATTTCAAACAATAAACCAATAGACAAAAGCACCATCAAGATATCTTCCTCAACATCACAGCCTTTGCTCAATACAATGCTTGGTAGTTCCAATTCTACAAACTTGTCTTTAGGGAAAGGAAGCAGTTCAGAGGCTACTATCTCAATTTCTGAATTGATTAATATAGAGGCTAGATATAATGATATCTATAACGAAGATATTGACGCATACAGCAAGCTTACAGCGATAACAGCAGATGGAAGGGCAGTTAGAGATTTCTCTCTTATTGGTTTCTGCAAGATAGAAAAGCATACAAGCATACCATTTATTATAAGATTTTTTGTAGATTTTATGGAGAGCAATCATTCCTTGATGAAACAAGAGGGAATTTACAGGAAGACTGCGTCCAAGAATCTTATTGAGCAATTTGAGCTGTTACTCTACAACAGCTATACTAATTTCATTAAATCTGGTGGTCCACTACAATACTCAAAGTTCTTTGATATGATTTCTCTGCTAGTGACTTCTGAGGTTGAAGGTCCATTCTTTGATGCCCATTTGTTGTGTTCCTGCTTTAAACGGTTTTTGAGAAGATTGCTTGTTCCTGTAATCCCCTACACAAATTACTTTGATGTTATCAACGACAGCTCCTGTAGAATAATTCTTCCTAAAGAGCATGATCAAACTTTAGCATTGGTTATTAATCATTTGAAACATGTAGCTGAAATGGAACATGAAAATAAGATGTCTAAATACAACCTGGCTTTAGTCTTTGCGCCTTCTCTAGTCAGAGATCTTAATAATGAAAGGGAGATGTTAGATTTTAAGCAAAGAGTAAAGTACATTGAGTTCTTGCTGGTGCAGGCTTAAAAGACGACACTTGCCATCTTTATACAATCAATTATAAACATTTTTCAAACTTTATATTATATTTTTAAGTTTTATATTGTATTCTACGATTATAATATTATATTTTTAAGTTTTATATTATATTCAACGATCATTATATTATATTTTTAAGTTTTATATTGTATTCTACAATCTTTATATAATATTTTTCAAACTTTAGATAATATTGTTCACACTTCATATAATATTTTCCGATCTTTATAGTATATCTTTCCAACGTTCTGATTTGTATCTTCCAATTTTTGTACATTGGATTTCTTCATTTTCCATTTTTTCTACATCATATATTTGTTCTAGACATTAATATCCTTAACTTGTTTACTTTGCAGAGACTCTAGCTTTCGTTTTCCAAATCTTAAAAGATATTCAATCGTTGTAAAATCTTTTCTATCTATACTACTAAATCTATCCGAAAAAAGTTGTCTGGAATATCGTTTAAATTTAACCTGATTCTCTACTGGTTTCTGGTATGCCATTCTGATATATTCCTTATAAAGCACCAAAGCCTGCTTCTGTAAGCCATTAAGTTTTCTCATTGGTCAATGCTGTTGGTGATATTTGCTCCGAATATACAATTAATGTTCTTCAGCAACAGTTGTTATGGTTCACTTCTTTGTAAAGTGTGCAAGCAATTACGTTTATCGGAGAACGTGATTGATGATCTTTTTTTTTTTTTTTTAGTCGAAAAAAAAAACTGGGGGAGGTATCATTTTTTATACGGTAGCGCCAGACAGGATATAATATATTGGAGATGAGAATTGTAAATCTAACACGCTAAAATTAAAGCAGATGTTTGTTTTTTGATATTGTATTTAGTGTGCATTTACAAATAAATTATAAATCATTGTAAGGCTTGTTTTGTTTGTTATTAAGTTTTTTCCAGCTGCTGGAAGCATTATTTGTGATGACAATCACGTGCTTTGTAACTATCAGTAAAATGACAGGGAAATAACTTTCACGTTACTTTAAGCTGGTCGAAACGGAGTTGATTTTAAATTAAAAATCAGCTGTTTATTCAGGTTATGAATAAAGATGGTAAAAACTTCAGCTGATTTGTCA
>JAFNJT010000076.1:0-44986 GCA_019649525.1 Hanseniaspora lindneri
GACTCCAGTAGTGATCAAATCTACTTTTCGTCAAAACTGCTGAATTTGTAGAGCGACTACAAATTGCACTGTAACAATTTTTTATAAAATTTTAACTGGGCGTGTGGCGTAGTTGGTAGCGCGCTCCCTTAGCATGGGAGAGGTCTTGGGTTCGACTCCCAACTCGTCCAATTTTTTTTTTGGAATTGGTAGTCATTATCTTTAGGTAAAAACACAGGTTTTATAGTAAACCATTAGCTTCATTTGCTACATATAGACTCTGATCTCTCAAAAACATAAAGTCAGTTGTTCCTTAGCAACAAATTAATATTCTTGGAATCCTTATATTTTTTTTTGAGAGAATATGATGTTTATTTCTTTCCAAAGCTGAACTAATTTTTCCCCATTTGATTAAACTGTAGGCAGGTGTGGAAGTATATCGACTTCTTTTTGGGTATTCCCCTTTTGCTGTTTTTCAAACAATACATTTATTGTTGCATTATCTTCTACTTTAAATCTTTAAGATATTAAAAACGTTTTAGAGACTCCTGTTTCAATATTTACGTGTTTCAAAAAGTCACTACCAAAATAATCACAGGATTTAACAACGGGAACGGGTTTTATTGTGATATTACAAATTATTCTTTAAGGAAAACCAGGAAACAATTCAGAAGATACATTTAAGAGGCCAAAAAAAAAGTACATTACTAATACCAGATTCAGTTCCCAGGGCTACATACAATTTTTCCAAAAAGTCTTCAGCGCTTTTAAAATCGACACTAGTTTTCTTGATAGGGCAGCTAAAAAAAAAAAAGCTGCAGATAGTTAACCTTGTTTTTTTTTTTTTTTTGCTATTATTAACATACCCTTTTCAGGTTAATTTAAATTTGTTTTTTATTTCAATTTAGTTATTCTATGTTTTTTTTTTCTACTGGGTTTATTCTCTTTTTTAATAGCTTTACGTTTTTTTCTCTCACTTGCTTTATGCTTTTTATTTTTTTCCATCGCGAAAGTAAACAAGAAATTTAATCTCACAGAAAGAACATACTCCAGATACAAAACAACACAAGTCAATATCAGTGAAAAACCAATGAGTGATATTGTTCAAGAAAACAAGTCTGTAGATGGGGACTTTAAATACGACGTAAAGTATAACAAACGAGAGTTTTTCAACAATCCTGGGAAGGATCGTTTTGTAATCGAAGCTGATAATTATTATACTAGGAAGTACGACAGAGGAAAACTTGGACACCTAAGGCAAAGGGATTTTCCTATGGTACCAAAAGTATCATTAAAAGATGTAAGAGAAGTTGATTACGATGCTTTGAGGCAATGGCAATCTTCTCAACCACAGTCACTTAACAAGCTGCGAAGTGGAACTAATAACTATAACAAAAGTATGACAATGAATGAGTTATTGCTATCTGCAGAAAGCGCAACACAACCCAGAGATTACAAAAGTGGAAGTAAAAGTAATCAGGGATCCATATTGTCGATAGGAAGAGACCTTCAAATGAAACAGGTGCTGCTACGGGCAGTATCAAAACAAGTAGCTTCGTCTCCCGTGGAGGAAAAGCAAATCGATATTCTAAATAGAGTAGTGCAGAAATACAAAAATGGTGATCTAGTGTTAATAGAAGCTGATGAAGAAGAGGAGAAAAAGAACGAGGAGCTGATGCTTTCAAACAAGATTTACCTTGATGAGCCCTTGAACGAGTACAACAGCAAGCTACTAAAGCACTTACAATCTACAAACGAGAAGTTAGAGAGGGACATTAATGAGCTGAGAGATCGTCTGGGGGGAATGGAAAATTACCATAATAACTTTGTAAATCTTATTAATGTTAATGGATCTGAAAACATTAAACTGGTGGATCAAGTCATTAGCGAGTACAGCTCAGGTAACGTCAGAGCCGCTAAAGAAAAATTGCATGCTATGGAGAATGATTTGCTGAAACTGGACCAGTTTCTGGCGACAAGCATAAATAAAAACCTTCAAGATACAAAGATTCTGAAATTATGCTATTCTGAAACTGAGAAAAGGCTTAATAAGCGGCTTGGCATGCTTAAAATTTTCAATACAGACAGCAATACCAAAAAAATGAGTGGTAGTGATTATATAAATGAGTATCTATCATCAAATGGTGATAGATGAAGTGTTCATGGATGATGAGGGAAGTATATACATGTCTCCCAAAACCCTTATTTTGCAATCAAAAACTTCATTTTTGATTACCGCCTCTTTGTCAGTGAATGGGTTCATAATTTGCTTAATGTACAATTCATGCACATTTAGGAAGAATTTTCGTAAAGAGCTGTAGTTAATTGTTTTAGTTTTGTCAGTGATGATTATAAATTTCGTATTGTTGTAGGTGACATATGCTGTTACCAAATAGTTTTGATACTCGTCTATGGTTCCCAGAAAAAGCGAGCCCTGGGGAATATTTGCTATCTCTTGCATGGTTGTTGCGGCATTACTATTAAACGCAGACTCTTTTTCTGAGTTGCTATTTGAACTGTTGAAGAAGTTATCACTGTAAAAGGATGTCCCATTTTTATCAGTTGAGTTTGTCTCATTTACATTGTCAAGCAGTAAATTTCTGACTTTCTGCTGCAAATGAGACTTGTTGTAGCTAGTTTCCTCCTTTTTTGGGTTCTGTATATTGTCAATAACATCTACCGAAGAGTTCGCAATAAATGGATAGAAATCTCTCTGAGGAATCGCATCATTTGACCCTCCTATAAAAGTTTCATAAAGCGTGCTGTCTGACTTGTTAGAAAGAATTGTAAAATATACTGGCTCATTCATATGCAAAGGATGATTTTTTCTTTTTACACTGTGGTTTTTATTGGCATCTGCTGCTAAATCGAATCATCACTATGTTTTAGTATATAATTCACAACAACAGAATCCACACTACAATGCGGTAAAGTTTTTGTCGGATATAACCTCATAACAGCTTACTCCATATCTATGTATGCTCAACTTTCAGGCAACTCACCTAGAATATCTACCTTTCGCATTCCAAAATAATGCAGTTTTTTTAATGTTTTGCTTTTAACATTTAAATATCGATTCAATTATTAGTATTTGGGTGGTTTCAGTGTTGAATTGAACCTTACTTCTACATATGTTGCCACCAACACATACATAACATGGTAGCATAATAACTAGACTGTATCACGTGGTATTCAGCCTCACTCATTTTTTTTTTCAACCGTAACTTTATAAATGTTTTAGGGTTACTTCTCATTGGAAGTTCAAACGAAATAGATAAGCAACCACTGAAAATAAACCAAGGAAGCACCACTTGTTGCTTCTAAGCATCATTCAAAATAATTTTTATTTAATTTTAGCAGAGCTGATAATTTAAACAGTTATTTGGGACAATCTGCACTTATTGCAAAACTTATTTATCAAGAACTACACACAATCGATACATTCTAGACTGAAGAAAGGTGTCTACAGGGATCTATAAACTGATAAAATCAAACAGAAAACCATGAGTTTGAGCTATATAAATGATGTATCTGGAAGATTTGAGTCTCCAACTGAAAGTAGTTATAAAGATTCGAAAAGTTCTCATAACTTCTCTGATGAAGACTATTACTTGCAGAATAATGGAAAGTTTGAAAACAGCATATACCCCAATACTACAATTTCTTCCTCAAATACAAACAGTTTGAGTTTGGATTCTCACAAATATACATCAAATTTGAAGTTTTCCTCTGGCAGCGCAGATGGGTACACAGATAACGCAAAATATCCATCTTTTTCCAGAAGCGATTCTGTTGTTATACACGATTCCTTCAAATACGAGTCCTTTTACGATATTTTACAGGCCCAGATTGTACAACGAGAAGCAGAAGACAAAATTGGAAATACGATGGAGTATTGTGGCAAAGAAAAGGACGAACAAGAAGATCTTCTTGGGGACGACTTTACAGTCAAAGACTTATCAGGATGGCTGCTTAATAAAAAGAACACTTTTGATGACAACTTTGTCTCTTGCCAAAAACACTTTAAGAAACTTCAGGATTGTAAAGAGTTGACTGCAGAGCAGATGGGTAAGCAGATATACATAAATAAAATTAGAAATTATATGACGGAATATTATAAACTATTAGATAAGCAAAATGAAAGTACAGACTTCAATCCACTTAGAGTTATAAGAGATCGAGAGCTTAAATTACAAACACACACGCTAGCCAGCCTTGACGAAACTAAGAATCTTAGCGATACAACTAAAAATTTCCAGAGATTAATGAAAAACTATCAAAATGTAGTTAAAGATCCACCCTCAATTCCTGTTTTGACATTCACAAAGCGCTACGAGGTTCGAGGGAGATTTGAAAACGATATGAGAGAAAGACATCTTAACGAAGGTTTTTATAGCAAAGATAACTCTTTTAAGAACGATTATTTGAAATCACCTAAAAAACATGAACATTCCAAGTATTATCGTTTGAATTATGGTTCCAAATCAAACAAGGCACATGCTTATCAGTACTGGAAATGGTTTGTAGGTGTAAACGAAAGATTTGAGGATATAACTCTTCAAAAAGTTTTTTATTTAAAAAAAGATTTTATGGGCAGATCACAAGAAAGATCGAAACTTCTTTCTCCTCATCAAAATTCTAGTTCAGGGAAGGAAAGCAGAGCAAACACAAACGAGGCATCTTTATTTGATGAACTTTATTCAGATAATGAGGAGGATGCCATTAATGAGAGTCCGTCGGAAGAAGATTCCTCCATATTCTTGGCAAAAAATGACAGCTGCGCCAAGATTATTCAAAAGGTGCAAGATACTATAAGGTATTTAGATTTGCAAAAAAAAAGCAAACTGGAGAAAATAGTGTATTTGGAAGCTGTTTTAAAAATTTTAGTTCAAAAATCACAAAGGTTTCAGATCGAAAATGAGAAGAATCTTGATTTCCTCTTGAAGTTTCAGATACCAGACATAAAATGTCTTGATAATCTTCTAGATGAAACAAAATTAGTGATACCTACTTGCGAAAGACTAACAAAGATCAGTGAGGATAACGAGCTAAAGGATATGGGAATCCAACTGACAACGATACAGTCTGAAATCAATACAAGTTTGCAACTGAGGCTCAAAAAAATAACAATAAATGATGAGCAGCTAAATGGCGATGATTTGGGCGAAAAGGGTGCTGATGGAACGTCGATAAAAAGACGAAATCTAAAAACCCAGTCCAAAATTACAACTCTCGGTTTTTATCTAATCGAACTGATTATCAAAATGATGTTAATTTCTATCAGGATTCTGTATACATTTTACTCCTTGTTTTGTTTTTCAGGTAATGAAAAAAACGTTGCTAAAGACTGAAAACAGAATTAAAAAAAAAAAAAAGATACTTTATAAATCATCAAATAATTTCAAACACTATTAATATATATATAAATTATAAAATAAACATTGAAATACAGATAGTTTTATTTTTTAAACTATTTACATTAACTGAATATGGTTATCATTGCAATCCCTACTCTTCAATAAACACGCCCCTTTCTGCCGCTTCAGCAATCATCTTTTCTCTCTTTAATCTCATTAATACGCCCATATCTCTTTTGTACTCTGAAACTGAGGCCTCTCCTTTCCAGGCAGATACAGAACCAATACAAATAACATGAAATGCCCATTTCAACGGTATTCTCAGATTTCTAAATAAAGGTGAGAATCGGTTCATTAAAAGATGTGCTGGTACAGATATTGTTGCTCCCTGAAGCGCTCCAATAATGGATGCTTTTGTTGTTCTCTTGAAAACAGAATCAATTTTTTCTTCCGAATGTGAATATTTGTTTGTTTGTGTCATCGCTTAGTTTATTTTGGTTTGGGTTGTTATCTCTTATCTTCTTGCTTTACTGTTTTGTTGAAAACTTTATTTTATTGATTTTTAAATAAAGTTTCTATTACAATTGGCACATGCACGTGATAGAGTCAGTGACCAATATTATTAGCAAGTCCCATAAGAAATCATTTGCTCACAAAGAAATGATTACTCTTTTACTGTGTTTGAGATGTAAACAGGTGTGCTTTAATTTAATTAAAATAATATATAATTAGATGTTGACTTCTTTTTTTTTTTTAATTAAAAAAGCTCAGATTAAATCCATAAATGCAAGCTACTTCTATGCGAGTGAGAAAATTATTCAAAGTTTGAAAGAAAAAAAATTGCAGCTACATGGTTTTTTGAATTTTGATGAATTCAAATATAAGATCTGAAAGGGTTTCTTCTTATTCGACATGTTTGTTTTCCAAAGAATATAAATGCTTGGCTTTCAGGTGCACCTGGGGAAAAAGTTGGTTGTATTGCTATGTATTAAAAACACTATATAATGTGATTATAAACATATAAATAGATCTATGTAAAATACATATCCGGATTAGATATGCCAAATTCCGAGTTTTTGCTGACAGTGTTGTAGGTAGATCCTTCAAAATCACTTCCGTTTTTAGTGTATAGATTATTTGCTGCTTCTGGTTCTCCAACAGGCATTCCTGTTATCAATATGCTGTCGTGAAAACTTAAATTTTTATTTTGATTATAGTTTTGAAAATGCTGATTCGTGTTTTGAAAGTTTAGTTGAGAGGATGTATATTTGGTTATCTCTTTTTGGCCGTTCAGAAAGTTTGTGATATAGTCTAAACCTGTTTGTGTATTGTTAAGAGTTCCCTTGCTAGTGCCTGATTCACATGTTCTGTCAGGATTAGATGCGCCACACAACCTATCAACAAAACTTTTGACGTTTGATAGCTTATCAAAGCCTAAGGCCACAATCAGAGAATCCAATTTTCCTTTATTCATGTTTATTATCATTTCAATGTTCTTACTTTTTTCAGAGTCACTGTCAAGAGACTGTTCTATTAAAACAGAAACTAGCAAGTTGTCCAACTTCTCAAGTAAAAAGTTTTTGTAGTAATTGTTGATTTTATTTTCAAATTTAGGTAAGCTTGCAAGTATTTTCAAAGAGATCTCCAGCAAGTTCCATATCTCCATATTCAATGCACAGTACTTCAAAGCATACTCGTTGTAATCATATATCAAATTTAAAAAATCTAAAAACTGTGATTTGATCTTTTCAAAGGAGTAGTCATTTATAAATATATCCGAGTAGTTTTTCAAATTGTCGCTTTCTGTTGCAGTGTTGACTAGGTGCGACCTTTCGAATGGAATTTGACTCAAGAGTTTATCGAAATGCTTAACCAATTTCTCCTGAAGAAGCTTAAACTTGGTTCCATTGTTGTGAAAAAAATGAAGTTCAGATTCCTCAATCAAAAATTTTTCCAATTTTGGTTCTATCTCTATAGATTTCACCAATAACTGTGTTAACTGTTCCTTGGTTAAAAGCTCCAAAATTCTACCAATATTAAGTTCTTTTTTCTCATCCACATGAAGGGAAAAATTAGATCCACCTATTTGTTTCCCTCTAAATCGCTTATGGGATCCTGAATTGCTTAAACGCCTTCTACTCATCAATTGTGTTCCTGGTAATTCATTGTTACCAAAACTATGCTCAAATGCAGTACTATCATTATCCGTTTCGTGGTATCGCTTTTTGGTGTTGTTTGAATTAAAAGCAGAGTTTGGGAATCTCGCTCCTAAAGATAAATTGTTCATTTCCATGTTATTATCTGTTTGGTTATTGGTTAATCTTTGGTATGCAATTACTTTTTTTGGTATATCTGGGGTGGGGTGTTAAAATTTTTTGTGGGTTGGAAAAGAAAATGTCTATAGACCTACCCATGGAATTTTTTTGTAATTATTTTTCTCTGGTCTTTCTAGATTAATAAATTTTTAAATATCACGTGCCTGAGTTTCTTTTTTTTTTATTTCAGTTCTCTTCAAGTTTTCTTGGTGGACCTCTATACTACACATTGCCCTATAAGACAACTTTTATAAAAAAAAAAAAAAAAACACTATCCTTTTTGGGACATATAGCCATTGCAGTTTTTTAATAAAGAAAAAAAAAAAGAACAGATACATTATTATGTAATGTGTATAGGCATAAATAAATATATCTACTAAAAGGTATAGAAATAAAGTATATTATTTAAAATATACAGAGATATAAAATCTAGCTCCCCGTTACTATAATTTATAAGAAAATGAGTGAAGAACTACATGATCATCCTGCAATTGAGGAAGATGCCGACTACTTAGAACTAAATGAAGTTGAAGAAGAAATTGACCAAAATAACATTGAGGAGGCTGAATTTGATGATAACGATGAAGAAGAAGAGATGATGGATGATGAGAAGATTGAAATTGACATGACCAACAATAGCAAGGGTTACTACGATCTGCATAAGGATTCTATCTTTACTATTGATTCATATGGTGGAATCTGTATCACTGGATCTGGAGATGACAGTGCACAAGTTTGGGAAATACAGAATAACGCCGTCAACACACAAACCAATGCTGAGGGCGAACCGGTTGAAAGAAAGATGTTGTTTGAAATCAAACACAATGAATCTGTCATCAACTGTTATTTGACCAGACCTAAGGGATTATATTTGATTTCAGGAGATATGAATGGATTGATCAAGATTTACAAAACTATTAAAAAAGGGACCTGGGAGTTGATTCACGAGATTCAACAGGTTGAGGAGTTGCAGTGGTTAAAAATCAACAAAGAAGTGGAAGGAATGTTTGCTTTTGGAGGTACTGACGGTTCAGTCTGGTGTTACCAGTTGACTAAAAACGAATGTAATCTATTAGTTTCTGGTTTCTCCCATCAGCAAGATTGTACTACTGGTGAGTTCATAAACTACTCTGCTGATGACATACAGTTATTGACTACTTCTGTTGATGGATCGATTGTTTTATGGTCTGTTTATACAGGAGAAGTGTTGATGAAATGGACTGAAGCAAGTTTCAAGTCCAACTCTACTCCACAGTGGATCTCATTAGAGGTTTCTCCTGACAACAACACACAATCTCAGAAGCTTGCTGCTGTAGGATCTACTGAAGGAGCATTGACTCTGTTAAACCTGCAATCTCATCAAGTCATATACTTTACCAATTCGGTTATTGAAAAGATTGAAGAGCATGAGGAATTATCTGACTTGTCTATAGAATCTATTTCATGGTTGCTAAGTCCTTCAAAGCCAGCATTGTTAGTTGTAGGCCTTGTCAGAGGAGATTTGTTGATATTTGATATTCCAACTTTGAAACTAAGATCACAGTTAAAGCTGGATGAAGCCATAACAAACACATACATCGCCTCAACTAACAACAGACTTTTTGTTTCCTGCATGGACGGTAAAGTGTATACATATGATCCATTCCAGCTGAATAACGAGCAAAGCCAGTGGATTGCTCACGGTCACAACATGGGTGTGTTGGGTTTTGCTGTTGATGAAAAGAATGGCTTGCTAATAACAGCAGGTGATGATGGTGTTTCTTTGGTGTTTGAATGTTGATTGAGACTGTGATTCTACTGTTAAGGTGTGTGGAATAGAATCTATTTTCTTCTTTCTTGCAAAGACTTTTGTTAAATTATCTTATATAGCACTTTTTTAAAATGAGGGAAAAATATGAAATTTCTTTTTATATATTCCTGAAGAACTTGAGGTACCTAACTAATAATCATTCTGCGTACGTGCTAATTATATTTAGTGCTCTTCCCTTACAACACATTCATTTATGAATCACGTCACTTGGTGAACTTTTTCATATAAAGTTCTACCTGTTTTGCAATCATTTTTCCAGTAACATCAACTTCTATGTTAACAAACGTTCCAATTGGTCTCTTGGACAAAACTTCCCTGGTGTGTTTAATCATGCTAACCCCAAAAGTAGCTTCATCGTCTTCAACAACTGTTACTGTCAAAGAAGCACCATCCACAGTAATGAACCCTTTCTCCACAATGAACTTTGTGAACTCTGGATCTCTTAATTTATATTTGAAATTCACAGAATCACCCTCTTCAACTGCATCAACAACCTCTGCAACTGTATCAACGTGGCCTTGTACATAGTGGCCTCCAAATCTGTGGTTTCCACTTCCCATTGCTCTTTCAAGATTTATAGAGTCTCCAACTTTAGTCCACATCTGTTCAATTGTTGTTCTTCTTAGTGTTTCCATTGATATTCCTACTTTAAACCAGTTTTCACTGGAATCGAACTCTATGACTGTCAGACATATGCCTGAACAAGCTATAGAATCACCGATTTGGCAGTCTGACAAAAAAGTAGCGTGATCATGCACCTGAATGGTAACTTCAAAGTTGTCTTTATTGTTTTGCAGATTTTTGATACTGCCTGTAGTTTCTACAATACCTGTGAACATTATTTGTCGATGGTTGTATGAAAACTAGGAGATGCGTTTAATTTATTCCTGTCATTTGATATTATGTCTCCTAAATTATTTTCCTCACAAATGGTGAACGTGATTCCAGTAAAATTAGCTAATTTGTTTTAGCACGTGCAAAAAATCCGCAGGACAAATGAAAAAATGTTTTATTAATAGTAGCTTAATATCCTTCTCAGCATTGAGACCATCGGTATCTTATTTATATTAACCCTTTAATGCCTTTTAATGGTGTTATTTATTATAATTTTATCCAAAAATAAAACTTAAAATGTGTAAAAACTGTTCATTTATATATTTTGTATAAGGGAGTTATCTGATTAAACCAGCCCAGTTAATTACCTGGTGATCCAAATCGATTCCAACAGATCCTGATCTAAAAAAAGGCACACCCAAAACACCAAAGTCACTAGGTGTAATAGCTAAAGCACATATTCCAGGGGCAACTTCTACCACCAAATCTTTACCTCTGATTTTAATGTTTTTGCCATTTACTGATAACACTACCAAGGGCAACTGACTGTCTTCTGCTGGGCAATCACCTAGCATATAACTCTGTTGCTCTGTATCCCAGTATGACCCTTCAAATTGATCAGTTACTGAAGTAGTAATTTCTTCTGGTAATTGCAACACTGAAGATCCAGAGTCTAATATAACGGGAAAGCTTTCTGAACCTTTGACGGTAAACATACCCTCGTTTCCTCTTTTCAAATCTGTGATCATTGCAACACTATCAATTTTTATTGAGTAATAGCTACTGTTAGTTATCATTGGAACAGTGACTTCGCCTTTTACATGTCTACCTATTTGAAAATTTTGGTTTGGTAAATCAATAAAGTAAGTGTGTCGACCTCCAAGCTGACTTAACAATGATGGATAAGTTCCATTGTATCCGTTCTTATATTTGAACAAAAGCTGAGATTGCATTTTTGGTTTTGCAATACCTAAAAGTGCAGTGGTAACAGTGTTTTCAGAAGCCTCAATCAAACCATAGTAAAGACTGTTTTTCAAAACTGCACTGTCTAGAGTTGCAGTGTCTGCAACATACAAGAAACCTTCTACAGCTTGGCCACCAAAGTAATCTGTTTCAAATACAAATGATGTATTTTTTCCAGCTGTAGCGGCAGGTATAGAATTACTGCAACCAGAACACAGATCACTGTCAAAAACCCATGCATCACTTGATCCAGAATCTAAAAGAAATGTTATTTCTTTGCCATTTAGTGAAAAGTTAGTTGTTAAAAAAAGCACTTCATCAGACAGTGGAAGTGACACAATGTTTTGGAAATTTATATGAGCGCCAGATATATATCTTCCAAGTGCGGAAAGTGCTAGCGCAAATGTTATCCCTTTCATTATATGTTCTCTACCTTGTATATGGTTTAGGCAGTAATTTGTATCCAGAAATTTACTGAAAGCTGAGTGAAGCTCCAATGCAAAGCATTACTAAAATTTAATTAAGTTGCTTATATACACACTTGTTTTAAGCATTACTAAAATTCAATTAAGTTACTTATATATGCACTTATTTTAAACATTAAATCTCACCTCACAACTACGGGATTACATATATGCATGCGACTGATGTTGCCCAATTAAGTAATAATTTTTGATAAACCCTCAAACAATTTAGTAACAAGCACACGCAACATAAAATGCTAAAAAAAATAAAAAAGTAAAATTAGAAAAAAATATAACAAATTCAACAAAAAATTAATATTTCAAAAGGATATAGACCCTGAATGTTTCCTTTGATTTGAGTTCTATTTTCCTTAGTTGTCTTGAACCCTGGATTCAAAACTTGATTCACTATGCAAGTCACGTGACTTTAAAATTGTTTACATTTTTTATGGAGTACTATTAATATTTTTAAACAAAAACTTAAATAAATTGATTAAATAAACTGACAAAACATAACCCAACTAAGTTGTAAATAAGACACATAAACTAGAACAAAATATTTTTTGCTAATTACTAAACAAAACAATTCAAACTATTATCTGTGTTATATAAACGTTGGATTATCAGACCTTCAAAGCATCAATTTCTTTCAAAAATCCTTGAATCTCGTGAATACTGCTTTTCCTTCCTTCCTTTAGCCTTTGCTTCTTCTCTAGATCTTCTATTTGGGAGACATCAATGGAATCCAGCTCCAACAAAAGTTTCATCAACATTTCACCTAAAAAGGCCTTTTTGTAGACATCTTTGTCGTCATTTTTATCAAACTTATTAAGAATTTGTTCAGCATCTTTCCTGTATTCCTCATTGAATTTACGTTTCACTTCGATAATTTTCTCTTCGTCACTCAGTTCCTTCTTTATTATGGGCTGGTATTTAGGTATAGGTCTTCTTTTAATATTTTTTTTTATTGGTTTTTTACCTCCAACACTACCAGAACTCCCAAATGGATTAAAAATCACCAATCCTAAGACTCCAATAACTCCAGCTGTGGCTATGTATTTGTCCATATCTGAGGCAGTGTTGCTTGCTATCCTTTGGCAGAATGCAACAACAGCATCAGAATTAATTTTATCTAAAAGGCCTTCCATTTGTTAGGAATATATGTAATTTGTTTCTATGGGTTTCGCTGCTGTAATATAGTTATTTGCACCTGAACAATTTTTTTTCTAAAATTTAAAACCAAATTTGTTTAATGCTGAGACATTTTATTGTCCGTTAATTTATTTTTCTAGGTCAATAAGTCACATGACTTTGTGCATACTGTTAACTCCGACGGCAAAAATTGTGGTGGAGTAAAAAGTCAAAAAAAAAAATATACACAACAGATTATTTACCCACTACACATAATTATGGTTTCAAGCGTAACTTTACTGGATCTGATCATCAAACAAAAATGGTTTGTTACCCATTGTGGGAGTGAAATGGAGTACAACATATTAGAAAGTGTGTAGAAATATTAGATCGTTTGTAAAGAAAAAATTTCTCTGATATTATTATTTTTTCTTCTCTCTTATTGAACTTTTGACAAAAATTTATCATTTATAAAAGAAGAAGCTATTACAAACGTGTTTATTTTTATAGGCGTTTCAATATTATTAAATATAAGATCGTAAAATGGAAAGAGGAAAAACTTGTAACCAACATCGTATTATGGCCAAAGAAAATAACGTTGCCTATGGCAATTCCTTAGCCATAAATCAGTCTATCTTGCTGAAAAATTTTGATAACATTTTTTCATATAAAAGTTTTGGTTCTTCAGATGAGTCTCAGGATCTTTTAGATTCCTACATAAAAAAAGCGGTTGAGGAAAATGAAAGCGTTTTTTTTAAAGAATTACCTGTTAGAACAGGGTTAGGTTCTTTACCTTTGGGTTATTTAGAAAACGAATCTGAAGAAAAGAATTCTACGATTATAATACCATCTTTTGGGTTAAAGTACTTGTTCCCAACATTAAGAAAAGCTTCACCAAAAAACAATTCGCTAAAATTGTTGATTAATATAGGTAACATTGACTACAAGAACGATACAATTGTTTCCGACTACTTGAACTCCTTGCACATCGCTAACGAATTAAACTATCCAGTTATTTTCCCTATTAGTTTAAAGGAGACTAAAGAAACTACTTTGTTTTCCTCCTTTTTGTCTAAATTTGGAACTACCTGTCATTTGCTAGATGCACCAGCAGCTAAAAGTACACTTTTCAAACTAACTGAAAAGAACGCTGACGATGTTATTAGGGTTAATGAAATCATTTCCAAGTCCAACTTGAAAGTTTCTGAAGCTGATCTTAACGATTTTATAAACGCTTTCAACAACTATTTTGGTTACCACATTGATAATTTTGATTTTAAAAGCTCTTCCGCTGATCCAGAAACTGTATTTGTCACTTTAGGTTCCATCGAAACAACATCTTTTGATGAGTTTTTAGAATCAGAAAAAGATTTGAAAGTTGGAAGACTAGCTGTTAGAATTCCAACACCATTTGATGGCGCCAAGTTTTTAAAGTATTTACCAAGCAGTTGTAAGAAAATTGTTGTTGTTGAACAGACATCTTTTGATCATGTTAACAAGAGCAGCAAAAAAAATTATTTGTACTCAATAATTCACCACTTGTTAAGCAATACTCAAGCCGCTATTGAATTGAATGCTTTGACTTACACCCCTGATTTTATATGGTCTAAGAAGGCGATTAAAGAAATTGTCTACAACTCTTTACATCTACCTGTGGTTGGTAATTCATCTGAATTAGTTTTGAACTCTCAGTTCAACTTTTGGTCAGATGACAACGATAGCGAGCATTTCTTCACTTTACCTACACACATCTTAGATAACTTGATTCAACATGATCCTCAATTTGAACCTTCGTTGAGAACAAAGTTTGATAATTTAACACAAGGTGGAACCTACCAAGCTCAGCTATCTGTTGCAAAACAAAACTCAAATGTCATTGTTAATAACGATGAAGCCTTGTTGTCCTTTGTTGCGAATAGCAATATTTTAAAAAATTTCGACGTTTTGAATACTACCAAAGACAACGCTCATTTGATTTTGTTTGTGTCCAAACCTGTTGAAGAAACTGTTGAATACTTTACCAACGTTTTAAAGATTCCAGTTACTTCCTTGATCAAACTTGCTTCTAAACAAATCAAACTGGTTATTGTTGAGAAAGCATCAATAATCGATAAAGAAGAAACCAAGGGCAGATCATTGAAGTTTTTGATTGAAGCATTATTTTGGCACTATGCTTATAACTTACCAATGCAAGACATAATCAAGAAAATTTGGGCAACTAACGGTACTGACATCGAATTATTAGCTTCTGTGATCAGTGATTCAATTAAAGACAACTTTGAGGCGTCTGTAAGGGAAATTGATGTTTCAAAGTTGTATCCAGAATTTTTGAAGTTGGAGGTTGAAGAAAAAGATGCAAATCTGATTTTACAAACCTATTTGATTGAAAATTCATTTGAAAGAAACCCAAGAAAAGAGAATTCAAGTGCTGATCCAGAATACAAACTAGACACTGTTTCCGACATTGCCCAAAGATTGGCATTTGAAGAGGCATATGAAACCAAATCCGTTTTGAGACCTGATCTTCCAGTTAAAAATTTTGTTGTCACAGTTTCTAAGAACAAGAGAGTTACACCTTTGTCTTATGACAGAAACATTTTTGAAATTGAATTTGATATTGGTAACTCTGGTTTGAAATATGAGATTGGTGAGGCCTTAGGAGTTCATGCAAAGAATGATGTTTCTCAAGTTCTTGAGTTTTTGGAATTTTATGGCGTTTCTGATGTCAATAGCATTGTTTCTGTAGCCAATAAAGATGATGCAACCAAACTTGAATACAGAACTATTTTACAAACATTTGTGGAGAATGTAGACATTTTTGGTAAGCCAGGAAAGAAATTCTACGAATCTTTAATTCAATACACTAAAGACGAGAATGAGCTAAAGAGATTGATTGAGTTAATTTCTCCAGCAGGAGCATCTGAATTGAAGAAATATCAAGATGAAGATTTTTTCACTTATGCTGACATTTTAGCCAAATTTCCTAAATGCAGACCTTCAATTACTGATTTAATTTATCTGGTTCCTGCTTTAAAAAGAAGAGAATATTCGATTGCTTCTTCTCAAAAAGTTCACCCAAATAAGATCCATTTGTTGATTGTTGTTGTATCATGGAGAGATTCTCAAAATAGATTGAGATTTGGTCAAGCATCAAAATATTTGTCAGATCTATCTGTTGGTTCTGAATTAGTAGTTTCTGTAAAGCCTTCTGTTATGAAACTACCTCCAAGACCTGAGCAACCAGTTATTATGTCTGGTTTAGGTACTGGTTTAGCACCATTCAAAGCCATTGTTGAAGAAAAAATATGGCAGAAGCAACAAGGCCACAAGATTGGAAAGATCTTTTTATTCTTGGGATCCAGACATAAAGTTGAAGAATACTTGTATGGTGAATTATGGGAAGCCTGGAGAGATTCTGGAATTATTACTCACATTGGTGCTGCATTTTCAAGAGATCAGCCTGAAAAGATTTACATTCAAGATAGAATTCAAGAAGTTCTACCAGAATTGAAAGTTGCCATGTGTGATGAAGAAGGTTCATTCTATTTATGTGGCCCTACATGGCCGGTTCCAAACATCACTGCTGCTTTGCAATCTATTTTAAAAACAGATGCAGATGCTAAAGGTGTAAAGATTGATTTAGATCAAGCCATTGAAGAGTTGAAAGACACTTCTAGATATATCTTGGAAGTATATTAGATATGCAAATTATATTTATATAGCCTTTTAAACTCAAAAAAAAAAAAAACCAAAACCAATTTTATTTATTTATTTATTTTTAGATTGCGTTTTATAATTCAAATTGAAAATCATGTCATTATACTGACAGTAGATGTACCATCTTGAAAACGTGTTCTAAAAACCCTATTGGCGTTATTAAACATCCCCTCTTTCAAAGAGACAATAATAAACTGCGAGCCTTTAAATTTCGTTTTGATTAAATGACCGATGTTTTGAGTATGGGACAAATCTAATGCAGCATCAACCTCATCCAAAATATACATAGGCGCAGGTTTGAATTGTAATAATGCTAAAATTAAAGACAAGGCAACTAATGATCTTTGACCACCAGACAATTCAACCAAGGATTCTTTCCATATAGAGCCCAATTTAACTTTAACTTCCAATCCATCAGTGATTGGTTTCCCAGGAAGAAGAACCAACTTTGCAAACGAATTTGGCAAAAGCTCCTTAAAGATACTACCAAAATCTACAGTTACCTTTTGGTGTGTCTCTAACAAAGTATCTATTTTGTGTTGATTTAAAGTTTCAATGGTGTCTTGAATCTTTTTTTTATCATCCTCGATTGTTTTAATCATTGTTCTTAGATCAGTTTCTCT
Organism: Hanseniaspora lindneri; assembly: GCA_019649525.1. Lineage (NCBI taxonomy): Eukaryota > Fungi > Ascomycota > Saccharomycetes > Saccharomycodales > Saccharomycodaceae > Hanseniaspora > Hanseniaspora lindneri. The sequence goes on from JAFNJT010000076.1 coordinate 17,194, forward strand.
TTTTAAAACAGATTCAATCATAGAAACAACATTTGGGTTCACTTTATTTTTCAAAGAGTTGAAAGTATCTTTTAATTTTGCTAAACGATCCTTTGCCTCGACTAAGTTCAAATTCTCACTGCTGCTTATTAGCTGAACAACCTTGCTTGGATCTTTCTCAAGCCACTCAAACTCTTCTGCTAAATCTGTGATATAGGAATCCAATTCTCCGTTAGCTTCCAAAAGACTTTTTATTGTATTTTTTGAATTTTTTAACCTATCTGGCATTTGTTCTAAATCAGTTTTTTTTGTCTTAATTAAAGCAGATAATTTTCTAAATTCTTCATTAATTTTATCGTTTGCTTCATTTGTAGAGTTTTGAAGAGCATTGAACTTCTCTATTTCTTCTTTTGTAAAAGAAACTTCTTTATTTAAACTTTCAAGCAATGATTTTGTTTCCTCAACAGATTCTTTTGTTTTTTTTATTGTTTCTTTGTTGCTATTAAGATCATCTTCCAATTGATCAAACTCTACCTGAAGATCTTCTATACTATCTGAAACACGCTCAATTTTCGTTTCATGGCCTTTAATTTCATCCACAAGTTCCTTTATAGTATTCTCTAATTTGACCAAAGTGCCTTCCTTATTTTTTTTAAAGCTGTTTGAATCTGCATCAATTTTTTTGATATCAGTTTGCAGCTGATCTATCAATGTTTCAAGTTTTTGATTAGATTCTTTTAGTTCCAGAATTTCCTTCTCAAGTTCGATATTGCTATCAACTAAAACATTCGATACTGAATTTTTTAACTCCTTTTGCAATTGAGAAATTTTGTTCTCAAGTAAAGTTAATTCATGCAACATAGGTGATATTTTAATCCGAGTTGCTTCATATTGTTGGGATTGTTGAACCAGGGATTTTAATTCCATGTCCAATACCTTTTGCTTTTTTAGCAAACGGTTAAAGTTTTGAGTTTCAAGCAATAAATTAGAACTGTTATTTCTGGATCCTCCAGACAAGGTACCTTCAGGATCGTAAACGTCTCCATCGAGAGTTATTGATCTAGCTCTAATTTTGGGATGAAAAGTAACTTTTTTGGCAACATCAGCATTTTCACAAATTAGTGATGAGCCAAATATAAACTCCATAGCCTTGGAGACTTCTGGTTCATAGCCAATAAGATCTAGGGCTAAGTTTACCTTCCCAGGGTCGCCACTAACATCTTTAGCAATTTTCACAATATCTTCTTTCAACTTTCTTGCAGCTATTTTGTTTAAAGGTATAATTGTAATCCTTTTTTTCAAGTTTCCTTTTTCTAATAGCTCAGAACCAATCTTTTCATTCTCAACAACCACATTAAAAAGTCGACCACCTGCACACACCTGTAAGGCTTGTGCTTTATCCATATTTTTTGATTCTATATCAAAAAGCGTTGCAGCAATTCCTTTCACAGCTGAAGGATCAAAGCTGACTGTTTCTTTGTCATAATGAAAATCAAGATTATAAAATTTTCTTTTTAAAGACTCAATTTCTTTTTGAAGTTTTCTACTTTCTTGGTTTAAGTTTTCGCTTTTTACATTTAGAGACTGATGTATGTTTTTATCATAACTAAACTGTGATATTTTCGTAGCTAATGATTCTTTTTCGAGTAAAAAAACATTTAATTGTTTTTCCATACTTTGAGTAAGGGTTTCCGATTGCTGGATCTGATCAATATTCTTTGTTATTTCCATTTGGTTCGACTGTATCTTCATGTCGTTTCTCTTTATATCTAATGCATGATCAGCAATGTTTTTTTTAAACTTTGCAATCTGCGCGGAATATCCAGCAGCATTAGATCCTGAATTCTTCAAAGACATCAAAAGCTCTTTATTGTTACTTAAACTGCTATTTAAGCGAGATAACTGATCATTCAATTGGGCAAAATTTGAATTTTCTGCATTTAACGTGTCTTTTTTCTTAATCAAATCGCCACTAATTTTTTGATTGTTTAGTTCGAGCTTCTCTATCTTTTTGATGCTACTTTGAAGATTTTTGTTATGTATATCGTGCGAAGCATCTAACCTTGACATGTTCTTTTTAAGTTCTGACAGTTTTTTTGTATGCTCTTTGAGATTCAAATTCAAAACTTTATTAGACTCATCTCTTTTTTCTTCAACTTCTTTGAAAGCTGCATTTAAACCTTTCAGCTCATCTATTAATTTCTGATTTGCAATCTCCAATGCTTTAAGAACATTCTTTTCGTCATCAACCTTTTGGTTGTTAACTGAAAATTGATATTTGCTAACAGTATAATCATGTGCAACTACCAATTGCTGCAGTTCCTCCATCTGACTTTGAATGTCTTGAAATTGCAAGTACACTTCTTTGTCCTGCTGAAACCTTCTCAGCTTTGGTTCAACTTCTTCCGATAAAATATCTTTAATTTCTGCAAGTTTGGCGTCTTTTTTGGCCATCGTCTTTTCAGCCTTTTGCCTTCTATCTTCAAACATTTTAGTACCTGCTGCCTCTTCGATTAAAGCTAAGATTTCTTTCGGTTTCATATTAAGAACTTTTGTAATTTTACCTTGCATGATCAAAAAATTTGGATTGTTAATGTTCAATTGAACAGATTGAAAAAGCTGTAACACAGACTGCTGCTGAGCTCTGTGACCATTGATAAGATATTTACTGACACCTCCAAGAGTAACTTGCCGTGTAACAGATATTTTTGAAACATTTTCAAACCCTATTGGCGACGTCTCCTTTTGGGAATTGTTGAACACAATTGTAACACTAGCCTTTGTAACACCTGCTTGTCCTCTTTTATAGATTAAATCTTGCAAATTTGATGCCCTAACGGTAGCCATTGAAGCAATACCAAGCACAAAACAGATAGCATCCAAAATGTTTGATTTACCCGATCCGTTAAGACCAGTGATGGCATTGAATTGCGGATCCCAATGGGCAACAACTGTTCTAGTGGCATATGATTTGAAGCCATCAATAATAAGTTCCTCCACTCGCATATTTGGATTAAAAAGTTATGATTAGTAAAAAGTTGTAATTAGCAAAAAGTTCAAAGTAGTTATAAATAAAAATAAAAACAATTTTATTGGTTCACCTGCAACTTTTACTTATAAGCAAAACCCTATGTATATTCTTTTTTGGTTTCTGCTTCTGTGTGTAGTTTTTTTTGTTGATATTGCTTACGGATGAGTTGATGAGAAACTAATAAACAAACACCAAACTTAAATCCGAAGATATGCGCGTTTAATTAACAGTGCTATTCCACCAAAAGTTGTTTGATATTTTGTTAAAAAAGAGGAAGAAGAAAATTAATATTTTATTAAAAAAGATAAAAAGGAAACTAGTATTTTGTTAAAAAAGATGAAGAAGGAAACTGATATTTTGATTTCAAGTGAACTGTTAACAGCCATGTTATATAAACAAGCTAATATATTTATACTAAATACCACCCTGATATTGAAATAGCAACTATTTTAATTATACAGCTAACACTTTATTGAGACAGAGAAAAGAGTGCAGTATAGATATAACAAGCTGCTATATCCACTCAACACCACAGACAGCTGCCACGAAAAACAACAACCTCTTACAGCTCCAGGAAGAACATACTTTTTGGACTTAAAGAAAAATTTTATTTATTTATTTTTTTGTTTCAGTATTAATTGTTTGCAGTATATAAGTTTAAAAAAAGGATAAAAATTTTTTTATTTTTTATAAAGTATACTAAGCTTAGTCTTGAGTCTTTTGAGAACCTCTTAACAAACCAGTTCTTCTGGCAGCAATTAAACCAGCCTTTTGACCGGAAACAGCATCTCTGGAAATAGTAGAAGCCTTACCAATGTGTTGATGGTTACCACCACCATGAGGGTGATCAACTGGGTTCATGGCAACACCTCTGGTCTTTGGCCAAGAGTTTCTCTTAACTCTGTATTTGTGGAAAGCTCTACCAGCCTTCAATAATGGCTTATCAGTTCTACCACCACCAGCAATAACACCGATGACACCTCTGGCATCAGAGGAGACAACCTTCTTAGCACCAGATGGTAATCTGATTCTAGTCTTGTTTTCATCTGGGTTGTGACCAATAACAATAACGTAGTTACCGGAAGTTCTGGCTAAAGCACCTCTGTCACCAGCCTTTTCTTCAACGTTGGAAACAATAGTACCTTCTGGGACGGAACCTAAAGGTAAAACGTTACCAATGTTCAAAGAAGCGTTCTTACCAGCGGAGATGAATTGACCAGTGTAAACACCTTCGTTAGCAATGAAGATTTCTTCTCTGATCTTGTATTTGTATGGATCTCTGAAAGCAACCTTAGCTAATGGAGCACCTCTACCAGAGTCGTGGATAATAGACTTAACAACACCTCTGATATAACCGTGCTTTTCAGCGTAATCTAAAGTTCTTAATTTGGCAGCACCTTGTCTCAATCTAGTGTGAGAAGTGAAGATGGAACCAGCACCCTTTCTTTGGTTACGAATAACTCTACCTATTTTAAAATTTATTTAATTCAAAAAAAAATTGTTAGTAAACTCTACTATTCCTGAAAACGTAGATGTCAACGTGCGCTAGCCGATTTGATGATCAATGTTTTATTCGCAAGTTAAATCTAGTTCAATACTGCCACACTCCAATCCTGATAAGTATTAAAAAATATGCCTTGTCAACTGTTTAAAGTCTGCATTTAATGTTATTTCATATTCTGTTATTAAAATTCTCATTGCGCAAAAGCTTTTTCAGTTCCTACTATTCCTTAGACCGCTGATAATCTAATACAACTTATTACTTTCGTGTCATAACACAATATCATATAATCTACTTCTATTTTATCTATAAACAATTCTATATCACTTCAAATATTCCGTTATGATTACTGCTTGTTTTAAAACAAAAAATCTCCATTTCCAACTAACTGTTAACATCTCCTTATTTAGCAACTTCATCTAGTCATTATAACATTTATAAATCTACATACCCATTGCGTCTTAGTTTGGTTTATTTCCTGGTTTTTTAGCTTTTACAATTAATCCTTCTAATTAATTTTAATTTTTAATGATTTTCACTGCTCACACTACTGATACATAGACTAGCTACTAACAAAAGAGACTAGCTTTTTTCAGGTAGGAATGTCAAGTCTATTATTCATACTTAATTTTTTTTAAAGGTTTTTCCAAAAAAAAAAAAACTTTTAGAACGCAAAATTAAAAAAAAAGCAGTCTAATATTTTTTTAGGGCTAAAATTGTTTGTAATAAAAAAAAACACACTGAAAGTGCAAAAAAAGTTTGTAACAAAAAAAATGTTTTGAATTTTTCTGCTGATAGAAATGGTACTCCAGTAAACGTTAGAGGAATGGCAGATAATATAATGAAAGATTTTAGGGATTAAGAAAAACAGATATTAGGAAAGTAGTTCTAACTAAAAACTCCTTGAGTTATTTGTATTATTTTAATTTTGAATTTTAATTTTGTGTATCTTTTTTGAGCAATCTTTGAAAGGTTAATAATAAAAAACAAGTACACACAAAAATTGGCGTATCATTCAGCCGCAAGCTACCTCGGTTTAAAAGTCTGAAACATTTAAAATTTAAGCTGCGCACTACTAGCTCAAAAAAACCCCCCCCATCTCATTATTTAGCTTTTAAATTTTTGATAATTTATTTTATACTATTGTTGTCATTTATAATAAAAGATAGTATATAAATATATTTAACTTAAAAGATACTGCACGCAAGCATTAGAGAGTGATGCTTTCTTTAAATATGAAGTTAATGGATTTGGAAATCCCTGGAGTTGACAACTAGATTTGAGAAGCTTTTTATTACAAACCTTCTGCTTCAGCAGAGACTTTGTCTTCGTGTGATCCATTAGCTTCAGAGCTTAAAAGCTTTTCTTCATCAGATTCGTGACCTTGCTCCTTAGTTTTAGCGGCGTTTATAACTTCTGATACCTTTTTCTCAAAAGAAGGTCTGGCAGAGATCTTTACATTCTTTAGTTTAGTGCCATTCATTTTTTCGGCAACGTGAGATGCAATGTCATCAATTCCTTCAACCGTTGGAAATTCAATAATAGCAGCTAGTTGAGTTTTGTTGAAAATATTATTTCTCTTGCCCTTAGGTTTAAATTTAAAAAGGTAGATGTCGTTTGGTGAAAATTCTTCAAAGTGGCTTGATAAGTCACTGTCTAATGTGTCAGAAGCCAATCTGGTTACATAAACCCATTTTTTTGAAGTTGGAAAAGGTGTTTTAAACGATTTTGAGCCCTTCTTGTTTTCTTCAGAGATTTCTTCTTTATTTGCTTCATTCTCGTCACTTCCCTCTGATTTTTCATTTTCTTCAATACAAACGTTGCCATTTTCTGCAGATGAAACCCCATCCTTGATATTGTTTTCACCATCCGTGACTTTTTCACCATTTTGTTTTGTTGATGCAGATTTGAAGTAGTGAGATTTAAATTTTGAAATGAATCTGTGTTCTTTTTGATAACTAACTTTAGTTTTTTTAGGATCGTATGCTTCAAATAACTTGACTCTTAATACTTGCTTTTTTCCAGGAATCTGTTTCCCTGCAACTTCTACAACAACTTTGTTAGCTGCTTCTGGGGTGCTAAAATCGGCATATGCCACACCCAAGGGCTGAACTGTTTTTTTGTTACCAAAAGTGACCACATATTGGTAAGGTATCAATACAGAGATAGGTTCATAATCTTTTAAGAAATCTAAAAAATCATCTTCAGAGATATCATATGGAACATTTGTGAAATAAACACGTTTAACAGTTTCGTTATTTTCTGGCTGCAGATGTTCAATTCGGAATTGTTTTTGGTTTTGGTCAGTCTCAACTGTAGGCTCAATATTTTCACTCATATTTTAACAGGTTAATAATAATTCTGAGAGATACAACTTGGGTAAAAGTAGCGCTGTTATTTGAGATAATTATAATCCAAATATTTAGACAAAGTTGGCTTTATGAAAATAAAATTATCAATATAGCTGTTTTGGTGTTTTTAAAACCAAAAAAAAAAAAAAAAAACAAAAATAAAGCTGACACAAAATGTTATACAACTTTTAAATATGTTATTGGGTGGCAATTAATCTGTTTAAAATGTAAGAAAAAAAAAAAGACAAAAACACACAACCAAAACATCATTTTCAAACGGTTATCTATCGTTACCCCATACTTTTTTGTGTTTCTACGTGTGTTTTTTTATCTTACACACGTGACAAACTTTAAAAATAAACGAGTCTCAGAAAATATGTAGTCTGATGTTCTTATTTATTTTATTGAATAGAGTACGATGTGAATATATTTGACTTAAAATACTATCCAAAATTTCTTTTATGTATAGATAGTAGAAGATGTTTTAGTTGCAAAAATGGGCCGTTCGTGGTTTTTAATGACTATGTTATTCTTGATGATATTCAAATAAAAATCACAGCTGATAATGATGCAAGATCTGGATCAAGAAGCGGATAGTTCTACAGCCAAATGCACCATACAAATATGATACAGTACAGTAGCAGAAAAAGCACCAATCAGCAATGAACAATAAAAACATAGCGTTGCTTGCAAAACAACAAAAATATAGCGCTGTTTGCAAAAAAACAGGGGTGGGTTAAAAAAACAGAAAACATACAGCGGCCTGTTTTTACTGCAGAGCCTTTCATATTTTCACCATTATTTTTAATTTCAAACTTAGTGCACTTTTATTACCAGTAATTATATATGATTAAAAAGGGTTCATAAAAACCCTCTTTATTTTTATTTTATATTCTAAAAAAAATCATTTCTACTTTGTTTAAGTGACTTAGGCCTTGGCAGCAGCTAAAGCTTTTTGGGTACCAGCTAAAGCAAATTTGTGGTTTCTTCTGAATTTAGCATCGACGGATCTCAAAGAGGAGTATTTGTGGGTCTTAACCTTCTTGATACCGTTTCTGTGAGCCTTTCTGGTTTGGTTATGGGCGGTGTGGTTTTTAGATTTAGCCATTTTCTAAATAAAATAATAGAGTGGGTGATGCACCTTTTTGATTCCTTTTCAAAGAAAAAAATAAAAATATTTCAGTTGTTAGTAAAACTTCATTTGTTCCAAAATAAAACTGTTTTCAGTTCTTTATAAATGCGAAGTTCAAATAAATTTATTTAGTGATAAAAATCGACTTCTTTTATCTTTTTATCCCTGGTAAGATTTTTATTCACGCTTATTCTTTTCATTCCTAATATACCGTTGTATCTTTTTCTCAATTAAATATTGACTATGTTTTATCCGGTTAGCGCAATTTCTTTTGAGGAGTTATAACCTGGCCATTTTTATTCCACAGCTTGCAAATGCCATATTTCGCAATGAAACAGTAACATTATAACTTAGGCATTTCATTTATTCAAAATTTCTTCTTCCGCTTACCTTTTCTAAGCATTCATGTGAATGTGCATGTAATTTAACCATTATTATCGGCTTCAATAACTCATTTCTGTCGCAAATATAATACAAAGTAATTCCATATAAAAGAGGGCACTATACATACAAATGTATCTGTAAACTATATCGTTCCTGGGGTTCCAAACCTGTTTTTAAAGCTATTAAGGCGTATAAAGTACTTTCATGAGCAAGTATTTTGTGTGTTATTCCCCGATAGCATTAGGAGAATCATTTTGTTCCAGTATACCTTAGTTCTGCTGTACCTATATGCAGTTTTTTATAAAAGATTTTTTTTGCAAAATCAAAAAATTTAAAAAAATTAGAGTGTCAATTTTTTTTTTTAGACCGGATTTTTTTTCAAATTGCTGCTTCAGCGTGTACGGAAAAAACTAAAATTTGAATTTTTTTTTATTACATTTAGCATGTGATCATTTTTAAAAATAATCTCTATGTAAAGCAAAGTTAGTTACCAAAGCTGGTACTGTATTCTAAAACTTACCTTTATATTGGGCAAAACATGACGGAGAAGAGTAGTTGACAGTCGATATCATTATCCATATGTTTTCAATAAAGTTTAGAATATTGTTGTTATCATTAATTTTTACTAGTTTCTTAGAGTGTACATAGGAAAGTAGGAATATAAATTCTATATATCAATCTCCAAGAACCTGGCTCTGCTATCTGGTCATGAATAAATATAGTCGGATTTTCTTTGATGAATAAATAGATCTTTTTTTTTTTTTTTGCTTATTTAGTTTGCTTGTCGTTCTTTTTACAAAAAAGGTTGGCAATAAAAATCGTCTTAGTGTTTTTTTTCTATGTTTATTTCAAGTGGTTGAATAATTTTGGAGCAGCACAGTCGTTTAGATAGTGGTGTAAGTGGAAAAATTCTTCAACACAGTCTTCTTTGTATTCTAATTCAGCATAGTTTGGATCTTCTTGAGCCTTGGCAACTCTTTCGGCACATTCCATGTAGTGGTGTACTAAGTGCTTACCTTCTTCAGTTTCTTGACATTGAGCTCTCAAAGTGTCGTATTGGTCTGAAACAGCGTCTTCATCTTCTTCATCTTCATCGTCTTCTTCATCATCTTCATCTTCTTCAACATCCTCAACGTCTTCCTGTTTAATTAATTTTAAGTAGTTTAAGAATGAAAAAAATAAGTTGTTAGTAAAATGCAATTCCTTTTATGCATAAGATTAAAAAAGATGGAAATGTAAAAACAAGCCAATATTTTATTCAATAGAACCCTCCTAACACACCAACTTCTCACCAAAAAAAAAAAAAGGGTGTTTAAAGAGTGAACTTTCAGCCATATCCCAAACCATTGTTTGTACGCTAGTATTTTTATAACATTCAGACTTTGGGGGCTATGCAGATTCAAATGTACTTTTAATTATTAGCGTAGCTTGCATCAAATCCAAATATTTCTTATCCAATTAGCTTACAAAAAAAATCAAATCTTTTCTTTCTGTAATGTTTATGTTTTGGTTCATTTATCCTATCTACATACTTCAGCCTTAGCAACAGTTGGGGTGAAAACTTCCTTTAATTCTTCTAATATTTCAGTTAAACTGGCAACCATTTCGACAATTTATATATTCTGTTTGGAATTTTATGTATTGAAATACTTTGTACTTGGTTTTTAACTGCTTCTTGTCATTTTTGATGAACTACGAACATGTAACTTTAAAAACTTGAAGCAATGAAAAATTTTTCTTGCCATTTTCTTTTTTTTTTTTTTTTTTTTTTTTTTTTTTAGCTATAGAAAAAAAACAACAGCTGTTTAGAAAATTATCGGCGTTAAAGTATTGGCCAATCAGAATTTTGCAATATCATTTAACCATATTTGACTGAATGGCAGGAAACAATGATAAGAGGTGCTTGAAAACCAAACATTATATATCATGGAATAAAAAAAGAGTCTTATAAAAAGAAAAAAACACGAAATTAGGCACATGCTAACCTTGAAGTTGTTCTTGCTGTGAAATTCTCTGCTGCTTCTTATTACTACACTGAGCAATAAAGTTGGATAATGAGAAACTGGCACGTGAGTTGTTATTTTTGAATGTTTTTCTTTGGAATCAATAGGTGATCAAATCTCAATTTTAATCAGCAAGAACTAGAAGTAAAGAGGTTTAAAAATATGGCAAAAGTTAATTGGAATAAAGTATAAAACTAGCATCGAACATCACAGAATTTTTTTATTTTCTTTGGAAATAAACGTTTCTTTGGGAACTGTCAGTTCAATCTCAATATTCCTCTTTACAAGTTCTCCCACAAGGTATCGTATGTACTCGGCTGCATTCTCAACAGTGGTAGCTTTTGAAGGAAATTTGTCTGATTTTTTAATTTCATCAGGTATAATGTCGTTCAAATCCTCTAAAGCCACATTCAACCGCTCTCTTCTGACCTTTTCTGCTTCCTTGTGACCTTCCTTGTTTTTTGTTCTCCCACCACTGGAACATTTAGCAAGCGGTGGATTATCTGTGATGGAAGGGGCTTGAATATTAAAAGCAGAAGATGCATTATTGTTCGCAGGTTTAAATGAGTCTGAAAAAAGATGATCATTGTTTGAATCAAACGGGTCTCGCACAGTTTTCTTGTGAATATCGTTACTGTGTGTTTTTTTTAAAGCTAAGACCCCATTTGATTCATCTTTTCCATCCAACTGAAAATCTGAAGATATATCATCAATTTTCTTTTTGAAATTTGGAACTGAAAGTTTCTTCTTCATTGGCCTGATTACTGGTGATTGCGTTGCTCTCAAAACCTTTTTATTATCTTTCAAAGTGGTTACGGAACTATTGCTTTTTGTTTTAACTAGAGAGTTATCATCACTGCTTTGAAAATTAATATCTGAATGCATTGAAATCCAATCATCAGAGTTTTTTGAAAAAGAGTTTGGTACATGTGAATAGTTTGCCGCACTTCTAGGAAGCATCATCGGCGACGTATTGGAAGGTAAAATCACCTTGTATGTGTTTTTTTTCTCTGCAATAGATGCTTTCATGTTAGGCGAGTTTTTAACAACTTTTTTATTGCTTGTGGTAGTGGCGGCAAACCGGTTTGTTCTTGCTTGCAAATACGGAGTATACTGAGGCGGTTGCATCGCATCAACAGTTGGCGATATTCCAGGAGATCTTTTAACCATGTCAGTTGAGCTATGCCTCTTTTTCTTTTGAACGCCTGAAACATCTTGGACAGAAACCATTGAAGTCAGATCAGCACTTGAAGTTTGAAAAGGTTGGATTTGTTCCTCAGAAACAAATGGATTAATATTCGTGTTAATACTACCACTCGGTACCATCTGCTTTAACAAAGTAAAACCATCGGCACCGACTTCCTGGGCCGAAACTATCTGTTTTGAACCCGTATCAAACGAATCCAAGTACTCATTTGGATGCAAAGTTTCTTCTCCAAACTTTCCAGCTCCGTTTTTCAAATAATGGAACAGTCTTTCATATTCTTCTTGCTGAACTGCATGTGGATGTGCGCTGCTATCTAAGTTTGTATGAAAGTTGGAATGCAAATTTGCAGACGCTCCAGTATTGTGTGTTTGTAAAGACAGAATTGGTAGATCTCGTTTTTCTGAATTTAGTTCATCGTTAAAAAATCTCACATCTTCTTTTCGACCGGGGTTGGATTTGTCTCTTTTGGTATCTTCGTATTGTGGCTGTCTGTGATGCTCATGCTCATCTATTACCAAAGAAGAATTTAGCTGGTAACTTTTATTTTCTGAGTTTGGTTCCAGGTCATTCAGATCTTCCTTTACAAGAACATGGTCACTGTTGGTAAAAAACCTGTTGACTTGGTCAAAAATGCTCGACTTTCCACCTGAAAAGGACATGTTTTGTCCTATAGTAGAGTTACTGAGAAAAAAGTCAGAAGAATATCTTCGTAACAATAATTAGAATGCGGATTCAACCAAAAAAGTCTTTATATGGTCAAAAATAAAACTTCCGCAGCTGTGAAAATTGATCGATGCTATCGTTGTTTTTTATTCTGGAAAAAGTCAAATCCTTATCAAAGATAGTGTTTCTAGATATAGCTGAGAAACCAGGTCGTTATGTAGCCTTACAGTTTCTTTCGTTCAGAAAAAAGTATTAAATTGGGTTAGAATAAATTTAAATAGATATAAATAAACCTCACCAACAAATTGTTTCGTGTATTTGACTTTGTTATATTGGATTGGGTTTTCATATTTTAAGATCTCATTTACCATATCTTCATTTATACAGTATGATTTTTTTCCAAGTGATTAAATTAAAAAAAAAAAAAGTGTAAACTCCGAAGTCATTTCAGCTTATCCCTGTTATAAGCCAAGCTTACAGAGTTGAAAAAAAAAAAAAAAAAAAACAAAATAGGAGTATTTAAAGTTTAATTAAATTTGCAATTAATGTCCCACGTGGATATTTTAAAGCGTATAGAAAAATTCCACATAAATGCAAAAAATCAAAAGCTTTAAAAATGATATTTTTCTCAACAAACAATGGTCTTCGGCAAATTTGCTGTTAACAACACTTAACCAGGTGAAGAGATGATGGTGGATAGGCGGGTTTAACGAGATTAATATGAACCATTTAGCTGGTTTAACTCACGTATTTTCTACGTAAAAGGAAGTCACGATATGTATCTATTTTTTATGGTATTAGATATTTAGATTTGTTTACGAATAAAACATTTTCAAGGTGCGTTGATGTGAAATAAAAGTGGGTACTGTAGGCAGCGGCAGATTTCCTGCTTTGGCAATGCGCAGTTGTCCGGGTAGATTGAGTGACGCGACTACTACCTCTAATTCTATAAGGAGAGTTCATCGGGGTTATATAACATGCAAATATACTCGTGCATGTACTTGCCTTCACTAAACCATAAATTCAATTTGAAAGCTCACATTGTTTGTCAACCATTTACTGGCTGGTCACGCGACAGCTGCCTTGTGTATACTGATGTTCTTTTAGGCCAAAAGCGCTTTTTCTCAGCAGCGTTGAATGCATATTTAACAGTTGTGTTAGAACTTTATGTGATCTTTAAACCAGTAGCGGTATTGCATGCGGTCTTATATCCGCAGCATAATACTTTCTATTGATGACTTAAGAAATCATATCAGCAGCACTGAAGTTTCGTTTCAAAGAACAGGTCATGTGTTCAAATGAAAGGTGCAAGTCATACGGTCCGAAGGTCTGAAAGCAGACCACAACGAAGATTAAAAACATCATTTATCACCACCAGATGTGGCCTTATTTTCTCCGTGACTTTCCTCCTTTTTTCCCACGGGCTTTGCTTATTTCACCGTTGATTCTGCTTATGTCGTTTTTGCTAATCACCAAACCGTTTCTGGTTGATCTTCCTACAGCGTTGATTCTGAGACCCTTGTCTCTCATAACTGGAGCCTTGCTAATCTTTGCCTTGAGGCCCTTACCAATTCTTCTTTCAATATCCTTTTTGTATGTGAAATCTAGCTTTCTGAATTCACCCTTTGTCTGCTTGGCAAGAACTATTCCGTTATCCTTGGCGTTTTCTTCAAACTTGTCTATTCTTTTCATGTGCTTCTTAATCATTCCCTTACGGATATTCACTGGGACTTTTTCTAACTTCTCCACTATGCTATTTTTGTTTTTATTTGAGATGTGATTATTTTGAGAAACCATTTTTTTCATTTGCGATTCCATGACCTTCATTCTCGCTTTTCCAACGACATCATTGCTGGAGTTGAAATCAGATCCACCAAATGAGTTCAGTAGGTGAGAGTCTCTAATGAAATTCTGTAACTCGACATCGTTTTGTAAGTTTTTTCTTTCAATTTCCTCCTCCTCATCAGAATCTTCAGCATCTGCTTTTTTCCCCTTAACAACTTTTGGTTTATTAGTGTCTTTGTTTTGCATTTTTTTAATCAACTTGTCGGTAAGCTTAGTTCCTGAATATACGTCAGGCTTATCCTTAATAGAATCTCCAAACGCGATGACCCTAGGCTGTCTTTTCGGTATTGTTTGAGAGGCTGATTCTTGTTCTTTCAAATCCATTTCTATATCCGAATCAAAAGAACTTTCATTTTCAGAAGAGGATTCCGTATTTGAGTTTGGATCTAATTCGTAATCGCTGCTTGATTGTAGCTCATCGCTTTCTTCCTCACTGTTTTCCGCACTCTTTTCTTTTTTGGTTTCATCATCAAATCCCATTTCCTCCAGACTTCCAAATTGCCTTTCAAAAGCTAATCTTTGAAGCTCCATTTGGTTCTGAAACTCAGAATCGCTGTCGCTCATTTCACTCAATTATTAATACCAGGTTATTTCAAAAGTGAAGTTGTATTAAAGATCCCGAGACAACTTGTTTCAAAAGTTAAACTTTAATAAAGAGCCAGTATCAGGTTCTGTCGTTAGTTAAGTTTTTTTATTAAAAAATATATATATTCCAGATCCTTTGAATTATTAAGAACAGTAGTATCAGAAGTGTTTGATGACTTCTTCTGCAGTTTATTTATTCCAGGTTTCAAATTAAAAAAAAATATGCCTTAATTGGGAAACAAACTTATTTTCAAACTTGTCTAAAAAAAAAAAATAAAAAAAAAAGAAACTGAAAATTTTAAATTAAGATTTGAGTCATAGTTCAGGAAATAATCATAAAAAAAGGTATAGAAAAGTTCACATGTGTACACCGAAAAAACATTAAAAATGACTAAATTCACCGGGTGCATCGATATTCATCAAGGACAGGTCAAGCAAATTGTAGGTTCGACTCTCGCTGATGACGATAAGACCTCTGAAACCAATCCAAATACAAACTATGTAAGTACACATCCATCTACATATTTTGCAGATCTGTATTTTAACGACAAAGTAGAGTCAACACATATAATTCTATTGGACGGAAGGGTCAATGAAGCCACAATTGATGCAGGAACTAAGGTGCTGCAGAGACACCCTGGGTTTTTCCAAATTGGAGGAGGCATTTCATCAAAGAACTGCAAAGAATGGCTTGAGAAAGGAGCAAGAAAAGTCATTGTTACATCTGCTGTTTTCAGTTCTGAAGGAGAATTTTTATGGGACGAATTAGAGAATCTCTTTTCCAACTGTGGGGGGAGAGGAAAGTTGGTTTTGGATTTGAGTTGTAAGAAAAATGGCAATGATTGGGTTGTTTGCATGAACAAATGGACTAAGCTGACAAATTTGAAATTGTCGCTTGATATTTTCCAAAAACTAAGTGCTTATTGTGACGAGTTTTTGATTCACGCTGCAGATGTTGAAGGATTGTGTAAAGGAATCGAGTACGATCTAGTCAAAACATTGGGAGAATGGGCCCAGTTTTTGGAAAAAGATGTCAAGATTGTGTATGCAGGCGGTGCGAAGTCCATTGACGACCTGGAAACAGTCAAGCAATTGTCCAAGGGAAGAGTAGATCTAACATTTGGATCTGCTCTGGACATCTTTGGTGGCTCCCTCGTGACATACAATGCCTGCATAGCGTGGAACAACGAACAATAATAACATACAATGCCTGCATAGCGTGGAATAACGAACAATAACAGATAAATATATATTGCTTTATAAATACTAATGCTGGTTCTATTACCACACAGCGTCACCCTCATCGTCGTCTGAAAAGTTGGTTCCACCGTAATCATCGTTGTTGTGCTCGTTCTGATTATAGCCAATATCCTGCTCAGCAAAGTCGGGCATGCCATATGCGTCTGTTTCTTCATTGACATTTTCTTCTTGATATCCTATGTCCATACCTAAACCGTTGTTGATGTTTGCGTTCAAATCCTCTTCAAGATCCAAACCTCTGTCCATGTTTTCCAGTTCTTGGTAAATACCGTCTACCTTTTGTTTTAGAATCTCAATCCCTCTTACTACAATCTGGTTAGCTGGCAAGGATTTAGCGGATTCAACTCCGATATAAAAGACGTTAGGCTCTGCTTCATAGTCGAATTTCTCTTCATCATTTGGCTCTATCTCGTCTTGATGGTTTTTCCCAATTGGCCATTCCAATTTTGCGTCTGTCTCGTACCAATAGTCAGTGTGGTTGAGCTTGTTCCATGGATCATATTCAAATTCAATAGCTGCTGCTGAATCCCATTTTGCATGTTCCTTGGAGATACCCTTTTTGGCAATACATCTTACAGTTAGCTCCTGGCCCTTTCTCAGCTTACAAATCAAAATTCCCTCAGGGACATCTGGTGACACTGCTGGACTACCAAGTTTCAAGTTCTTGATGTGGTCGTTTTGAACTATTGTCAAGTCTCTTGAGTAAACGGATTTAGACGAATCTTCAGTCGCAATCACGTTCAAAATCAAAGTCACAGAACATCTGTTACAGTAATTATCACATGTGCATTCTCTGTTATATCTTAGTTTATCAATATCAAAAGACTCCAGTGGAATCAGTCCTAATCTGTGTGCCAAGAATTCGTCTGCAAGCACTGTGGTATTCTTTTCAATTTCTACTGAGTCGATAGCCAATGTTGGAATTTCAGATATCATTACTCTTCTCAAAGAGTTCGCTAATGACAGGTCAACGTTGGTGAGGGTGAAATCAACATATTCAGATGTTGCTTCTTTGAACTTTACTTCTGGGTCTGGAAGTATTTTAAGCAGATGAGTATCTAAAGAGGATGCCATTTTTTATATAGTGCACTGAAAAGAAACAAAAAAATCAAGGGCAAATTGTACAATTTAATGTTGCTGCTTAACACCCAATATTATCGACGTTGCTAGTGCTGGTTTTGAATATTCACAACTTGTGAAGGTGTTGTTGTTGTTATTCAATGGCTGAAATAAACCACTTTTAAATTTTTTTTTTTTTTTTTTCCAAATTGGCCAACGTAAATATTTCGCTACCATATTCGTAAAAATTTTCAGACTGCGGACTTACATTGCAACACTGCTCACCAACAACTGTCACAAGTGCTGGCAATTTCAGGCGCAATTGTCCTAAAAAGGTGCAAATAAACTTATTTTTATTGCTATGCTTCAACAAAAATACCAAACACTAAAAATCAGAGACTTAAATACCACATGATCCTGTTGTTTAAAGCACTTGCTTTCAGGAGAACATATTGTATCGGAGTTAAAAACACTGACTTTGCTTTTTATTTATTTTTTTTTTTTCAGGTAACCAACCATTCCACACAACAGCGCACGTGATGTGTTAATTTTTTTTCTCCTTCTTCTTCTAATCGGATATAACCCTTTTGCTGCTCCAAGCAAACAGTTACTGGGACTAATCTTTAACGCAAAAACAGTGAACAAACATGTGCTAAGGAATTATGAACCAAGTGTATCAGCACTACCATTTTTGATTAACAAAAAGTGTATTCATAGGGCCAAAAAATTTACTAGCGGTAATATAAAAATATTAATAATAAAATACCAATAGTTCACTTATAATTAGAATGTCTCTATATAAATCTATAAACATTGATGCTCTTGATAAAAGATTCCAAGTGACGTTTCTAAGAAACTACAACAATAACAAAGCTAAAATTTTGAGCTCAAAGAGCAGCAAGAGCGTTGAAACATATAATTTTGTCTTTCTAATGAAAACAATCCTCAAAGATCTTGTTATTCTTCCTTTTGCTATAAGTTTTTTAACTACTTTGGGGAAGATATTCTTCAGTAAATACTCCGTTGTGGTTTACAGACATGGATTTGTGATGGGGGTGCATTTGAAAAAGATTATAGTTGGTTTCTACAAAAACCAGTTTTTGCCTATCTAAGAACTTTTCATTAGATTTACAGCAGTGGGTGTTTTGCTAAAAAGAAAAAAGAAGTAGCAGATTCATTATTTTTAGATTCTTTGCATACATATAGGTAGTGCCTAATAGGATTATCACGATTTGACATGCGTTATGGCTCTTTTGTCAAGCTTTATTGTTTATTTACAGAAAAAGTATCTATACTTATATATCTTTATACAAATGATCTGGACTGGCCCTTAGCAAACTCAATAACCTTCCATCCCTCAGTAACAGGATCAGTCAATTTCTCAAAGTCCCTAGTCAAAGCAACAACATATGCAGCCTGCATGATGTTAGAATCATTACCAGCTGATAAAGATCCATCCTTTATGTTCTTATAAATAGGGATCTCCTGGACTCTGCAAGAAATTACAAAAACAGGAATGTCTCCAGGAAGAATTTTAGAGCTGGCAATGTCAATATCTCTTATATCCAAGATCTGTGAGTCTGGGTACAAACCTTGCTCCTTATAGAATTTTTGCTGGGCGGCATAGACAGAAAGAGGAGCTTCAGAAAGCCAGTGAGAAAGAGATTCAACGTTCCCCTTGGCATAAGCCTCCAATAGTTCTGGCAGCATATAGTCTCTCAAGTTTTTGTGGAAGTCTTCCATGTTGAAATTAGAGTCTATAGACTTGAATAATTTGATAGTCTTTCCTGTTTCAGTTTCAGCAAAGAAAAATCCTGAGACCTTGTTTTTAATGGTTCTCAATAAAACAATTAATGGGTTTTCAGACTCTGTCCATAGCTTAGTCTTCAAATAAGAGGCACTCTTACCTACAACTGAGTCCTCAACAGCCTTTGAGAACTTCTGGGCGTCACTCTTAGATGATTTGGAACTGCTGGATTCATCAACAGTCAAAGCATTTCCTGCATCTTCATTTACTGCCACGTTTTCAATATAGTCTTCTCTAGCTAATCTTTCCTTCATCAGTCTTTCTCTAAATCTTTGTCTTTCCTCCTTGCTCAAAAAACCTCCGTAACTGTTACTTGATCCTTCATTCAGGTTTTCAGATGCATCTTTATAAATTTTCGTGTTTGTGACAGGCTTAACAACACTGTCATCAACAAGTTTGGCAGTAGTGTTGACAAACTGTCTCGACTTCTGTCCTGCTTCGGATTCCCACGCTTTGCTTACAGCAGAGTCAATTTTCTCTCCTGTTTTTTCAAGCGTCTTTGATAAAATAGATGTTGATCTTGCTGTTGCCTCCCTGGCTTTTTTCAAAGCTTCACTTTCTGATATTTTCCCCTGAGCATCTTGAAGTTGCTTGATATTGGACTGAAGTTCTTCAGAAGCCTTCCATTCTTGCTTAAATGTTTCTCTAAAAATCTGCAGTGGAGTTTTTCCGTTAAAAGTTTGTTGTTTTGGTTCTTCTGATTCTTTCTTTTCCTGTTTTTCTTGTTTTTCTTCCTTGTTTAGTAGCACAGAACCACCGTGAATAAGTTGTTTTCTGTTAATCAAAATAACACTTGATTTGGTGTAGTTATTAATCAAACCTTGGCCAATAGCCTTACGTGTCGATACTGGTAATTGAGGCATTGCTAGAAGAAATAATATCTGATTTATTATTTTATTACCTTAATTTGACTGCTTTATACCAATATATGCTGTATGGGTTTGACTTTGATTTCCTTGCGATTGTTGAAGATATTAGTGTGATGTGAAGTATCATTTAAAGCATTTCTTGAAAAAATTTTCTCCGCTATAATTTTGTCTCCAGAAAAAAAAAAAAAAAAAAAAATTTTTTTTTACTCCGATTCGGAAAACGCACGTGACACACAATCGGAGATAACCGTGAGACAATAATCCACATGCTGGAAATTAACCAATCTTTATTAATTATTAGTTTCTCAATTCTTCCAAAAACAGTCCACTACTTTCCGAAAATACATCAACAAACATAAACTACTATTCTTATAAACCAAAAAAGTAAGTGAGTAATAAATAAATACATTATTTTAAGATCTAAAATGAACACTACTGGAGAAAATCCCATGGAAACTGACAGACCAGAAGTGTTAGCGAATAATACCTCAGGGCAAATGCCAAGAAACGGTTCTGTATCATCAACTTCTTCAGCCAATCATAGCAAAGCAGTTTCAGGAGTCAGCAACAGCGATGATGAGGTAGATGGAAAGTACAAGCAGCTGGAAAAATTAGGCAAAGGAACATATGCCACTGTTTACACTGGTATCAACAAAAAAACCGGTCAGCTGGTGGCACTGAAAGAAATTAAATTAGATCCAGAGGAAGGAACTCCTTCTACTGCAATAAGAGAAATATCTTTGATGAAGGAGCTGAAGCATGAAAATATAGTGAGACTTTATGATGTGATTCATACTGAAGAAAAGTTGACTCTTGTTTTTGAAAAGATGGATAATGACTTGAGAAAATACATGGATCTAGTTTACAAAGAAAAATTAAGATTAGAGCAGCAAAACATGCATTCAAATCCAAACAGCAACTCTTCAGCTGTCCCACCGGAAGTTTCAGTCTTGCGAAACAACATGAATGCTTTAGACTCAAGTGCTATGAATACCGAGACACCAATATCGTCAACAAACGGGCAGTCTACTAGTGAAAGTAATTTCAGTAATGAGCGTTTAGGAAGCTCGGTTTCTAAGGGACTGGATAGATCATTAGTTAAGTTTTTTGCCTTCCAGCTGCTCAACGGAACAAATTACTGTCATGAAAATAAAATTCTCCATAGAGACCTCAAGCCGCAGAATCTTTTAATAAACAAGAACTTGCAGCTAAAACTGGGTGATTTTGGTTTGGCCAGAGCCTTTGGGCTTCCAGTCTCCAGTTTTTCTAGTGATGTTGTCACTTTATGGTACAGATCCATTGATGTTTTGCTCGGGTCCAAGAATTATTTCACTTCAATAGATACATGGTCTGTTGGCTGCATTATCGCTGAGATGATTTCAGGTGTTCCGTTGTTTAAAGGTGCTAATGAGGAAGACCAAATCTTGAAAATCTTCCAAACTATTGGGTATCCTAGAGAAAGAGATACAAATAATAGCGGCTGGTACGCGAACCTGCCAAAATACAACGCCGCAAGTTGGGATTTTGCTAAAAGCGGGCTAGATACTGTTCACTCACTGGCACTGACACTAAAGTTAAACCTGGAGACAGACTATTTGATTTTGGATTTGCTGGTGAAGCTCCTGCAGCTGGATCCAATGTGCAGATTGTCAACCTTGGAAGCGCTGGAGCATCCGTACTTCAGTGATCTGAGAAGGTCGTCTGTGCAGTAGAATTTATATAAATATAAATCAGTATGGTTCAGTTTTATATGAATATAAATGTGTATGGCTCAGTTTTATATGAATACAAATCAGTATGGTTCATTTTTATATGTAGAAATTTAAATCAGTATGCCTCAGTTTTATATAAATATAGATGTGTATGGCTCATTTTTATATGTAGAAATATAAGTGTGTATGTCTCACTTTTACATATAAAACCAGTATGGCTCACCTATATACCAATATCTTTAAAACAAGTTTATTGGTCCAAAAGGGAACTGTTTGGATGGATCATGTATATGAGCTTCTTGAAGGTCTTGAGAGTAGTGGTTGTGTAGTCGTTTTCCTCATCATCCTCACTCTCACTTGCCTCAGGATCCATCGCAGGGTTCACAACCATTAGTATCTTTTCCTTGCACATTCTCTTTAAAATCTTCAAGCAGATCTTTCTTTTCAAGTAGTAGTCCCTTGTAGACTTGATTTCTTCTTTATGTGCTGTCAGGTACCAATTAACCAGCTGATCACCAGAGCAATTTAAGTTATATGTGTCTTCACCCAAATTGTCTGCCTGATCTTCGGATAAAGCTTTGATTCTATTGACAAACTTGCCCACAATATCCAAATATTCTTCATGGGGAATGGAAATCTTCTTACTGATGTGTGGTTCTGCAAAGGATGGTTTAGGGTTATCACCGTCTTTTTGGTTGGTTGTTTGAGCTTGCTCTTCTAGGGCGTCCTCATCTCTTTCGTCATCTGACATTTCAATGTCATCCATGTCAATTCTTATGATACTTTGTCTCAAAAGATCATACGCGTCTTCAACATTACGTTTCGTAATTTCTTCAGCACAGTTAGCCTTAGCAATAGCTTCCGACAATCTGATCATAGATTCCAGCTGTCTAACAGTGATTCTATAGGAACCCTTTGTTCCAAATTGTTGAGAATCGTTCTTTCTCACTTCAATGTATTTGTTTACCAAAAAGTCTTGGGCTTCTTCAGTTAAAATCGGTTTGAAAGTTTTTGCATACTTCAGGTAACGTAATACCTGCTCTTTAGAGTAAGGTGGATCGATAGCATTATCTCTTTTCATATGCAGATTCACAATATGAGTGGCCAAGTTGGTATCAACAGCTTCATTATAGTCATCCAGAACAACAAAAAAAAGATCAAATCTGGACATAATAGGCGCAGTCATGTTCAAGTTTGATCTCAACGATCTCTTTCTATCGTACCTACCCGAAATTGGATTTGCTGCTGCCAAAATGGATGTTCTTGCGTTTAAAGTTGCGTGGATTCCTGCTTTAGCGATGGAAATAGTTTGTTGTTCCATTGCTTCGTGAATAGCGACTTGATCAGACATGTCCATTTTATCAAATTCATCAATGCAACAAATACCGTTGTCAGCTAACATTAAAGCTCCTGCTTCAATTGTAAAGTCACCACCACTTTCTTCATCTTTGACCACAGCAGCAGTCAGTCCAGCAGCAGAAGATGCCTTTCCAGATGTATATATTGCTCTTGGAGCAAATGAACAGACGTATTTCAGAAACTGAGATTTTGATGTGGAAGGATCACCGACAATACAGATGTTGATATCTCCTCTCAGTTTGATTCCTTCAACGGTCTTTTTATGAACACCACCAAGCAATTGGAGTAGAATACCTTTTTTGATCTGGTCGTGGGAATAGACAGAAGGGGCTATTGATTTGATAAGATTTTCATAAATCTGATCATCTTTCACCATCTCTTGCAAACCATGGATTTCCTCCGGAGTTAGAGATTGCAAATGCTCTTCTGTGGATACTGAGTGATCGTTGTCGAGATCTAAGGAATACTGCGATAAAAAGTTTAAAACTTTATGCAGATCTTCCTCATCCTCATTAGCAGCTGTGGAAACATCGTTATTATTATCCGCTAAACCGGCTCCCTGAGGAATAACATGTGAAGCCAAGAAAGTCAATTTATACGTCAAATCTCTCACACCTAACAGTTTCAATCCACCAACACCTCCGTTCAAACCTTCTCTTGTGGCGGCCATGGAACTGTTTTCATTTGATTTTGCTCCAAATGGTTTAACTCCTGGAAGCCCCAGTTGAGTCACGTCGGGAATAACAAGCTCAGTTCCGACAAATTTGCATCTGTCTCCTGGTTTAGCTTTATCTACAGAATCACCTCTCAAAATAACATCAATGGATCTAGGCATACTACCTGATGGAATTTCATTAGAGTTTTCTTGGATTCTGACTCTCTGCCAGTCAATGAAACTAGAATGTTCCAGACTCAATTCCCACGCGGAAGTGTTATCACACTCAGGATTGGAGCACCAGGTTGGCTCAGTGTATTTGAAGTCTTGCTCAATCTCATCTGACAACTTGTTGCATAACTCACACAGAAAAACACCTTTAAACAGCTCTGGTCTTACCTCCGATGTTCTGGTCACGGTACCAAGAATCGACATCAAAGAACCGACTTTGTCTGCCCTGATATCTCTGATTCTGTAGGTTACAGGGAGATTGATGAATGAAATGTTAAATATTCTCTTGTTAAATCTTTCCACTCTTTCAGAGTCCTCGTGATCGTTATCTCCGCTGTGGCTATGGAGCGCGTGATCTCTGATAAACAGGTAGTCTGCATTAACATATCTCACAACATTTTCAACAGCTTTCAAAATAAAGGGTCTGAATCTGTAGTACTGTTCTAGAAGTGGTTTCACCATGATACCGTCTTCAATAAACTCCAGATGGTTGAAATCAATATAAAGAGTAGACATCTTGAAGCTGATCATGTGCTCCACCTGTCTTATGTAAACAACATCCTCATCATCAACATCAGCATCCACGTAATTACTGTTTTGGGCCAATCTTTTGGCGTCTCCCTGGGTAAAACTCATCAGGAAATTATAGAATATCTTTCCCAATTCTTCTCCGGTCTGATCTGTCACCTGCTGCAGCGTAGGATTATTGTTCAGTCTCCTGTTCCGGGCAGCTGTTCTAGGCTCCATCAGATTCTCATTTGCATTTTCTCTGGCTAAATTTGGAATGTATCTGTTGGTTTGAGCCAGATCATTGACTGTCTGAGCCTGCTGGGTTGACTGGAGATTGAGAGATGAGGAGTCATGGTTCATAGACTCAACCATGCCAGTGTTGAGGTTCTGAGAGGATATGTTGTCTAGATTTGACGACGGATTGCTTTCAGACATGTTGAAGAATTTGATTGGTGGAGAGTCAACTCAGAATTTGCTTTTGAAGTTAAATATTGGTGGTTATAAAGATCTAAAGATTGATATATTATGGTTTTTTCGATTTGTTTTGATTTTCAGAAGTGAAAAATAAGTTTGTTTGCGAAAAAAGCGATTTAATTCTTTTTTTTTTATATTTTTATTTTATTTTATTTTTTTTGATCGTTATATCCGATATTAAAAATCTTTTAACAAATAAGAGAATTGCCGAAAAGGGAAATAAAATTGTGAAAACAAAACGACGCCATAGATTTTTATTTATTTATTTGTTATTTTACTTTTTATGCTTGAATGGGATGAAACGTTTTAATGGTCAAATATATATCTCTGCTAAACACTGCACCCACCTGTCAAATTATTCTTTGGCCATGAGTAGCCACAGTCAGCCCAGCTGGTCATGTTTGGATTCATGTATGCAATCTTATGGTTCTCAATGTAATCGTAAGTTGGGTAGCCTTCAGGATCACATGTGACCGACACAGCGTCTGAGGGCTGGTAGATTCTGACATTATCAATGGTCATTGTGACAGGGAAAAAAATAGACTGCCAGTTAATGTAAGCCCATGAGTTGGAAATACCGAGATTCATGATAATGGACATTGGTTCTTTAGGAACCTTTCTCCAGCCAATGTTACCGTTTGGATGCAAACTGTATGACTTTAAAGACCATGTGGGCTTGTCACCGACGATCCAGGTGATATAACCATCTTCATCATCACTCATGAACTCCATACCGTA
The DNA here is from genome assembly GCA_019649525.1 of Hanseniaspora lindneri. Classification (NCBI taxonomy): domain Eukaryota; kingdom Fungi; phylum Ascomycota; class Saccharomycetes; order Saccharomycodales; family Saccharomycodaceae; genus Hanseniaspora; species Hanseniaspora lindneri. The sequence continues at coordinate 42,549 of JAFNJT010000076.1, forward strand.
TATTTGATACTCGCCAGCTCCTTCACCAAACTCATACCAAGCATTGTTCAAAGTAGAGACTGCAGATATAGCTTGCTGGAAGGGACCGCCAGCATAAGTATTCATCGTGGTTGTGCTGAAATTGTACACTTCAATAAAATCATAGTCTGGCATATACCAAATGTCAAATGGAGCCACTTGGAAGGACTGGGAAGCCAAACCAACACCGCCAGCCAAAGAAGTATCCGTTTCAGCTTCTAGGATATCAATTTCAGGAGACCCTCTACCAACACCAGGATTTGGATGGTCTTCTCCTGAGCAAGTACAGACAGATAATCTCTGGCCGGGCAAATACGAGATACCATCAGGAGAGGATTGGTTTGGAGTGATACCTGCATCACATGATTGGTATGAATATGGCCAAACACCGTCAGTAGAAGCTGTGTAACCGGGTCTACCCAAGTTACCCATGGTCCAAAGACCTGGCCACAGACCAGTCACCATTCCGTAGTTGGGCAAATTGGCCAAAATCTCAATTCTTCCCTGGGAAAAACACAATTTATTCCACGACTGAACCATTCCTGATCTGTAGAATAGGTCATGGTTTTCGTAAGCATCCAATCTCAAAGTCAAGGCACCGTTGTCAACAATCACAGCATCAGGAGAGTACCATTCTAAATCCTCAGTAGCCTGGTAATGGATGTCAGGAGCCTCCCAGAATTGGTCATCACCAGGATAAAAAGTTCTGCCGTTGGCCATAAATTCATCCGAAAACACCAAATCCCAGGTGTCACCCTTGGTGGATTTCTTGGTCAAAGCAGATGAAGGTGTGTCAGGATCGACTAGTGATGTTCTGATAGCAGATAATTGTGGATATTTGTAAGGCGATAACACCTCGATAATGTCTGTATAGGAGCTGTAATCAATTACATTTGCATATGTCAGCACTGGCAACACAACGAAAACACAGATAATACCTAAAAACAAAACAATCAACGCAGACCAACCACCAAAAGACTTTTTGTCCATGTTCTTGAAATCCAAAACAAATCTGTTTCTGTCCAATCTAGCTTCTTCCTCTGGATCAGGGTTATGCAGGTAATCATCATCTTCTTTTTCTTCCATCAAAAGGGGGAAAGAAGATGCTGGGTACCCACCGAAAGGAGAGAAATCTTCATCACCCCCGTTGCCGTTGTTCAATCCGGAAACGAAGGAATTGTCGTTGGCAGGATTGAAAACATTGGCTTTAAGATTCGGATGCTTTCTGTGCAACAGATCATCAGTTGAGTTCAATGATGAGGAGGAGTTGTTTGGTGAATCTGAGTTTGGATTAGTGGGTTTTTTGAAGACATTCTGCTTCTCTGTTCCTAGTGGCGGGTATCTGTCAACCAGTGATGTGTGTGAAACCTTCTTATTTCCAAGGCCTCTTCCGTTGTTGTTAAAGTATCCTCTGTAGCCAGTACTATTGTCGTGGCCGTGGTTATTTGTTTTTGTAAACTGAAAACTGCTGTGGTCATCGCTGTCAGAACGGAAATCATCGCCTTGTTCGTTGTTGGCTGATGAATCATGCACAGCTTCTGAGTCTAGAAAAGGATTATTTGATCTCGATTTTGATCTTGTTTGGGAAATATGCCTTTCATCAGTCATATCATGCTCATCGGCAAAAATGTTCTCTGAATGTGATCTTCCAGCGTCGTGTTCGTCGTAATCTCCGTGGCTGGAATCAAAGATTGATCTGTCATTGGTGTGCGACATTATTATTACAAGATATTTCGGGTGGTTTTTGGTGTCTTTTTGCAAACAAAGTAGCCGGGCAAAAAGATCAAAGAAAGTTGAGGAGGATCAGGGTAGAATGCGAGGTAGTTCTGTTCCTGTTGTTTGAACTTATAAGTGAGTTGTTCCTGACAGTTTATTTCGTTTAACAAAAAAAAATATGTTATAATAATTAGTTTCTTATGCTTGAAACTTTGGAAACAGTGTTTTTAGTGAAACTGTGTTGTTTTTGAATATTTATTCCTTCAGCGCCAGAAAACTGTTCTTTGAAATAGAAATAGTACAGTTGGTGCCGGGTTGATGTGATTTGTATTGGTTATTTCCTTTAGAAACTGGTTTGGGAGTATTTTGAATAAAATGTATTAAAAACTGAGTTTTTGTGTTTCTTTTTTTTTTTTTTTCAACTTTAATTAAAATCTCTTGCTAAAATTAATCTTGTTAATTTAATTGAACTTGATCTGAACAAAAAAAAAAAAAAATAGATCGTGAAACCTGAACCAGACTGGTACAATTTAGTTAACAGTTGGTGGAGCTAAAAAAAGATACGTGAGAAAAAAATTTTTTCCCATCAAAAAGAAACAACACCCTGGACAGAGAGAGAAAATGAACGCTGATAGAAAATAGATGTGTTTAAAGGGGCTAATAATTATTGGTTGGTTCTAACTCACCTATTTTCTACGTAGTGG
>JAFNJT010000077.1:0-30954 GCA_019649525.1 Hanseniaspora lindneri
CACTACGTAGAAAATAGGTGAGTTAGAACCAACCAATAATTATTAGCCCCTTTAAACACATCTATTTTCTATCACCAGCGAGGCCATGTGAAAATTTTTATTGCCGCCATTTTGGTGCATCACAGCCAGATGAATTATTCATTGCGTGCAACTCTGCACTATTTAGAGCTAAGACAATCAAGAATCATATATTATAAATACTTCCGCATTGGGTTCATGTACTTGTTCTGGGCCATAAGATTATTTAATTTCGCTACCAGCAAGGCTCTGAAACCAAACCAGGACAGCAAATAACACAGCCAACTACTGGGCGCATATTTGACGGAAAAGCATCGCCCGCACACACTTTTAGACATTAGATCGCTTTTATTTCAGCCGATGCTTGGTGCCAGCGACAACTCCACGCTGCGGAACGGTAAGCCAGGCAGCGAAATTGGCCAAAACGAGGGACTGAGTGCCCAAACTAAAAGAGAAATTGGCGAAAATGAAGGAATGAGTACCCACAATGAAGGAATGATTACCCAAACTGAGGTACTAACTACCCAAACTGAAGGAGTGATTACCCAAAACGAGGGTATACCTCCCCAAACGGAGGGTCTATCTACCCAAACTGAAGGAGTGAATACCCAAAATAAAAGCGAAATCGACCAAAACGGAAGAGAAATTGACCAAACTGAAGGAACCAGTGTTCCCACCGCCAGCGACCACAACATAAACCCCCTCACCACACAGGAGATCTCGCCAGACATCCAGCACGCAATCGCCGGCCTCACCAACCTCAAAAACAGCACCCGCTCAAAGCTCTGGCGGCAGCTGAAGAACAACAGGGACTTCATTCTCTCCAACTCACACCACCATCTCAGCACTATCAAACGGAAGAAGAACTTCATCAAGGAGAAAATCACCAACGGCTCCATCATTTCGGGCCGAAACCTGCCCTCCCAGCTGGATCTCAATGGAAGAAAGAAGTCCAGTGACTCCCTTCAGCAGCAGCTGCTTGTGAAACACTTTGAGCACAAGATCAAGGTGCAGGACGAGACAGAAATGGCACGTGTGAAGTTTATGCAGCAAAAGAGTCTTTTCATTCACGGTACCACCAGCGAGCGAAGAATGAAGTCCAAAAGCGGTCGTCTCAAACTGATGACGTGTTTGAAACTTCTGAAGCTGGCAAACAGGCAGATCAAGCAGAAGATCGAGACTCTCCAGAACAAGATGAGCGAGAAGGCAGGTGGAAATAACAACAACAGCAGTAACAGTAACAGCAATAGTAATACCAGTAGCCACAGCACCAATACTAATAACAACAATAATAATAACAATAACAATAATATTAATAATAATAATACTAATAATAATAATAATATTAATAATAATAACAACAACAACAACAGCAACATGGAACTGATCAACACCATCAAGAAGGTCTACCTGCTGATCTCAAAGCACACAGGGATCTTTCTCCCGGAAACGTCGCGACTCAAAATAAGAGAATCGCTCCTGAATCTTCCCCACAGAGTGCAGGCAACGGAGGAAGAAGGTGACGGAAATGCGTCTTTCCATACAAGCGGTGACACGAACGGTGCGGGAGATGAGTCATGTGCAAGCCGGAACAGCAAGATCATCGTTCTGGCGAATGAAACGCTTGAGGTGATCGGCAAGGTTATCGAGATTCTGGACGAGACGCTGAACAAGGCTGAGAACTGGGTTGCGGAGAGCCAGGAGGATGTGTTTATTGATGCGCGGAGTGAGCAAGTGGAGTAAGTAATTAAATAAGTAGAGTAATGAGAGTGATGGTGGAGTACGTAGATTAATGGTGGAACACCTGTTTGGCTGATAAGGCCATACAGCGATTTTGCTGTGTCGGGAGATATCCGCATGACATGTAGGGTGATATATATGTGATAGAACTGGAACCTAGGCCAGCGACCCGCATGGTGCTGGGAGCGATGTGGAGCCCACGAGATTTGCCTATATACTCATATAATCATAATATCATCTAATCATATTCTCATTTAATCATATAATAATATAGTCATATAGTAATATAGTCATATAGTAATATAATCATGTAGTGTACTCATGTAATAATATAATCATGTACTCCTAATATCATGCACTTATGTACTAATATAATCGTGTAGGCATATATTCATGTAACAATATACTCATGTAATCATATAATAATATAATCATAGACTGATGTAATCATATTCTCATATACAACTATAATCATATTTTCATATTCTCATGTAATCATAATATCATATACTTAATCATATTTTCATATACTCATAATATCGTATACTCATGTACTAATATAATAATTTAATAATATACTCATATAATCATTTAATCATACATACACCCCATGATACTCACGTAATCTTATAATCACGTAATCATGTAATCATACATACACCCCATGATACTCACGTAATCTTATAATCACGTAATCATATAATCAGGTAATCATATAATCATATAATAATATAATAATATAATCATGTAATAATATATTCCTCTAGTCATAAGATCATATACCCATATACTAATATACTCATAATATCATACACTCATATAATAATATAATAATACACTGATATACTCATGATATCGTACACTAATATAATCATGTACTCATGTACTCATGTAATCATATAATCATATAGTTATCTTCTGATGTAATCATATAGTAATATTGTAATATAACCATGTAATCATCTTCTCATATAATCAGGTAACCATGTAATAATATAATAATATACTCATAATATCACACACTCATAATAATATAAGAATATACTCGTATAATCATATACCCATAATATCGTATACACATGCAATCATACACACACTCCATGATACTCATATAGTCATATTTTCATATAATACTATAATCGCATACTCATATTTTCATATAATACTATAATACTATAATAATACAATCATGTAATCATATAATACTATAATAATACAATCATGTAATCACATAATACTATAATAATATAATCATGTAATCATATAATCATATATACAATACTGAACACTCATGAAAATGTGCCCACAAGATCATAAACACCCCCATTACACTCATATAATCATACACACACGCATGATACTCATATAATCATGTAATCATACAAACACCCCATGATACTCATGTAATCATATATACAATACTGAACACTCATATGATCATACAATCATACATACAATACCGGAAACGCACATACATACCCAATCTCTACGTCTGCAGCGCCTTCAGCTTGTCCCGCATCTGCTGGATCATGTTGTCCACCTCATCGCCCATCCGCTCCTCCGCAACTGGCTCCTCCTCCGCAGCAGTTTTTTCCTTCTCCAGCTTCTGAGCACTTCTCGTCACCTGGTTCTGCATGCGGAGCATATCTGCAAGCTTATCCTCTTCAACTGCGTCTCTAGTTTTGCTTTCACCCGCCTTCAGATCAGGCACTATTTCTTCCAGCAACTTGTTTATGGCTTCTTCTTCTTCCTCATCATCCTCATCCTCCAACAGATCGTCTCCAAGCATCATGTCGTCAAGCATCTCCTCTTTGATTCCAAGCTGGAACATGCCCTTTTCAAGTTCCATTACACTGTTTCTCAGATACGCTAGATTACCAAATTTGTGCAGACTATTAACAACTCCTGTTGTTTCCTTCATATTTTTCGTCATCGACTGTATTGAGAGCTGCTGCTCAAATTTCAGTGCAATGGATTCCAATGTGGTTTTGTACAGTTCTGTATTTTCCAATCTTTTATTCAGTTTCAGATACTCTTTCCCCATAATCCTTATTTTGGCCTTATTTACCTTTTCTGTATCCCTTTTGGTCCTGGCAGACTTTGTGATCTGCTGTTTTAATTGGCTCAGAGTTCTTTTTTGCTGCTGAATATCTCTTTCAGTTGCTCGAACTGACTTTCTCAGCTGTCTTTTCATGTTTTGTTGACGCTCCTGCTGGGTTGGTTGAGTGCCCCAAATAGCTTTAGAAATGAACTCCATTAGTGCAAAAAATAGGTAGGTAGTGGCAAAATTAAAAAGAGAAGAGTAAATAAATAAAGATAATCAGTAAAATAGATCAGTTTTTGGCTCCTTATATATGTTTCTCTGGTCAATTTGTGGATGTGATTGTGACAATATTCATACCTTTATCAGATAACGATTGAGAAATGTGAGTTGTCCCAAGGTTTTTTGGCAGCAATTATCGTAAAATTTATGTCCGAAAACAACAGGTCACGTGACAACACACGCTCAAGTTTAAGTTTAAGTCCAACCTAAAACAAGCAGCAAATGGTGTGTGAAAATACAGTGGAAAACGTTATGCAGCGTTATTTTGGGGGGCTATGAAGGTTGATTTTGTTTATGGTTTATGAATGTTTTTTTTGTTTTTCTTTGTTGGTTAACTTTGTAGTGTTAGAGAAGCAATTAAAAAGAAACGTTTTCTGCGCTACCGTGACGCAGTATTACCTGAAAAGTGTTCTGTTGGGAGTTGCGTTTTGGGCTTTGAACCCTATCACTGACTAATTTTACTATTTATTCTTTAGGTAACGAGGTTAAAATATAAATTTAATGTAGTAGCAGCTCTAGCGAGGACTGTAAGCGTACCCAAGAAATATGTAATCTATCGTTACCCCAACATATTCCCGCCCTTCACTGCTCTGTTAAATTCACTATTACAATTTAAATTTAACAAATTTTCCTGTAGTGATTAAGAAAATAAGTCTACTTGTTATTATTTTAGTTTTCACAATACTGCAATTGATTTCTTCCTGTTACGGATTACTGAAAGTGATAAGTTCAACCATCTGCTTTGTAGCATAAAAAGACTAGACGTTCTATTTTACAACAATAAAAACCAAGTGTTGACTTTAGGAACTATGTGCCGTTACAGGCACCTCAACCTGCCTGTAGCATTTTTCTTTTTTTATCAAATATTATAACTCAGGTTTAAGGAACAAGTCTCTAGGAAACACCTGAAGAGTTTTAGTTTCCATTATATAACGTTTACCACATAATCCAGTACCTACTATAAAAACCTCTTCTTACATAATTGCGCACTCTTCCGTTTGAAGTAGCCAGGGTACGATTATTGTCAATAAAAAACGCCAACAGTTTATAGCACAACATTTGTGTCATGATAAGATTCTGCGATCACTTGACCAACATCTGGGTTATCAAAACCGTAATCGAAGGCGTTGTTTAACTTGGGTGAGTTGCCGATGGAATCACGCTTATCAGGGTTACTGTTTTTGTTACAGCTCAGCTTGTTGAAATCAAGGATAATGATTAAAACAGTAATCAAGTGTGTTGTTAAATCTAGAATGGTTTCATATATACTGCTTTTTTTTAACGCTCATTAATACGTTTTGCCCAAAACACCAACTACACACAATCACATGAGAGTGCAAATGTAGCCGCATAGCAATTCTTAAAGTTCCAGCGATCATCTCGATTGGAGAGTAAGCCGCACGTAACTCCTATTGTAAGAGTTCAGCGCTAAATAAAGGCATTGCCCGGTTAGGTAAAAACTTAGCTATGTAATAAATGGCTTACACCAAGATTTTTGGTATATAAGTAGGAGTCTCCGTATGCAAGCTTAATAGGCAATAACTTACTAGAGTATTATATAAAGAGAGAGTAGCGTCTAACCATCGTCGCCACAATTCCGATCTAAATTAAATACAAGTAAGTACATGTACGTCAACAACCAATGGCTAATCAGGCAGCTACTAAATAATAGACACATTTGAGTGTTTCTATCGATGTATATCTTTATCTTGGACACAATTGTGAACCATATGATCGTCACTTTTGTTATGTCACACTTTCACACATACTACCAGTAATAAGAATCAGCAAAAATTTTTTGTGTATAAAATTTTAACATTCCGTGATAGTTTAACGGTTAGAATAGGCGTTTGTCGCATGCCTGATCGGGGTTCGATTCCCCGTCGCGGAGTTTATTTTTTCTTTTTTTGTTAAAAACCATCGGACTTAATTATTCGGAATATGTCTGAAACAAATGTGAACAAAAAATTTTTCACTCTTTATAAAACTGTTTCAAGTATATTCAAATACGCAATTTCACCACAACCAAAGTGAAACCAATTACCCCTTTGGTCAATACTCCTGTACATACATTTTTCCTACTTCTCTATCTTTCACTAGTGTAGCTTAAAATATGTCTGCCGCTCAAGAGGAAGCCAAGCTGGTCCAGGTTGTCTTGAATTTGCCAAGCAACTTGCCAATTGTGAACATTGAATTAAAGCAGCAGAAGAGTAACAAGAAGAACAAGGAATCTGCCAGTTCTGTTATCACCAAAGAGTTCCAGCAATCCTTTGAGTTTGACGAAAACGCTTTGGTTTCATCTGCCATTGCTACCATAGAAGTTTCTGCCAAAGCTATCTCAGCTTTTACCAATGTTTCTATCACTTTAAGCGATGAAAGTTTACATTATGACGCAGCCACCACCACAATCAAGCAGGCTATTGAACAGTCCCAGAACAAGAAATTGAATTTGAAAGCTGAATTGAAACCATTCACAAACGAAGATGCCACCTACCATGTTCTTTACTACAAAACCCATCTTGGTTTCAATTCTGAATTGAAGGATGCCAAGTCTGAGTATGCTGCTTCCTTCCCAACAAACTTCAGTTCTTTGCCTTTGAAAGAGAGTGCCGAAACTGAGGAAGAAGAGGAACCACAACAGAAGGAAGAGAAATCTGAGTCTAAGGATTTGACTGATGCTTTGGCTGAAGATGCTGCTTCTAAGGTGAGTGAAAACAAGGAATTCAAGTTGTCTGCTGAGCAGCAGGAAGCATTGAAACAGCAGCTGAGCACAATCTCCTCCACTGGAATTCAGTCTAATGATTTGCTGAGCGCTGTGACTGCTGAAGGCTTCAAGCACATCATCAAACCTGTGGTCAAAGAAATTACTTTTTCAAAGTACAATCCTGTTCCAACCTTATACAAACTAAGAGGCCATGTAGCCTATATTTTGGTCACTACGCTAGAGAATGAAACATTCCAAATCACCGCCGCCACAAATGGGTTCTTTTTAAACTCCTGTTCCAGCAACAAGTTTGACCCATCCGCCAAGGACGACCTGGTATTTTCATCGCTATTTTTGCTCTTGATTAACTACTCAAAGAACTTCATCAACCACTTCTCTGAATTCAACAAGAAGATTGATGACTTTGACAGAGCCTACTACATTCCTACCACCACTGGCCAATTAAACAAGGGTTGGTTGTTCAATAATGAGGCTCACACTGGTGACTATTTCAAGCTACAGGAAAGACAAATCAATAGCAAGATTGTCAGTGAAGAGTCTGAAATATTCTCTAAATGGAACAGCACCAAGGACCAGTTGGTCGATTTGAACAAGGAAGCAGTCGACATCAAAGGTTCTGATGCTTCTGACACTGAAAAGTCTATCCAGTTGCAGGATAACTATCTGAAGAGAGCCGACACTGAGAAGTTCTTGGTTGGCTTCTACGAAGACTTCCAGAACATTGCTTTAAGAACAATCATGAAGCTAGCCACTGGAGAACTGTCTTTCCTTGACGACGACATGTCGTACGTTTTTGATGGCATTGCTTACAAGCAATTGAAAGATACCCAGGGTTTAACAGTAGGTTATGCCAACTCCTACTTCAAGGTTATGAAGGTATTGCACTCAGTCACCACTGCTTCTGACTGCAGATTGAGCTACAACATGTCGATTATTGTTGATTTCGCTGGTAAAAGATACATTGCTGAAACCACTATTCCTGGATCTACAACTTACGGCAACACTTTCACTGATTCAGTTTGCTACGGTATAAATGAATCCACTGGAGAGTGGGCCTATGATTCTGGTTTCAACAAGGAACTATCCAAGATTTCTAAGTACTTCCACGTCAAACCAAAGCAAGTCAATGGCGAGGAGATCATTCCACTGAACATGGAAGGTTTCAAGAGTGGTGAAAACTACTACATGATGAAGCTGTCTGAATTCTTGCCAGTGGATGAGTTCTTTAAGGAGCAGCACCCAGAGTATCCAACTGACAAGTACCCAGTATTCAACTACGAGTTATTGCAGAACTGGGCTACCCAGAAGTTGGTTTCAATGTCTGACGAAGAAAAGGCTAAGCTGAATGAAAAGGACCTGTTAGAATTGTCTGCCATGGACTACTCTGACTTGAAAAACGATGCAAACTACAAGGATTTGAACTCCTACTTGCACAACATTGCCATTCCTAAGTTTGTTAGCGACATTGTCGCTGAAGAAAACATTCCTATGGATGGTGAAGAGCTAGTTTCCAAGTTGCACACTGCTGGAATCAATGTCAGATACCTGTTCAAGATCATTGAGGAATGTGACAAGTTGATGGAACTTGAGATTAAGGATCACGACAGAATCTTGGCTGAAAACAAGGTTAAGAATGAAGAATACGAAGTCTACACCAAAGATATTCAGGAGAAGGCTATGAAGATATACACTGATAGACAGAAGGAAATCCAGAAGTTTACCAGTGCAGGCAAACCAGTCCCAGAAGAGCTGAAGTTGGAGAACTTGAATCTGGATGAGTTGCTAGACATCAGAAAACCAAACAAGGAAAGTCCAAGAGCTTTCAAGTTCCAGGCTATCAAGTTTTTGAAGAAGCAAGTGGAATATGAGATTTTAAGCAGATCTGTTAAGCATCTGTTAAACAAGTTCACCGCTGATTTGCCGCTATCCCTGGTGACTTCTTTGGTTTCCTTTGTTTACAACGTACTATTTGGTTTTAACAAGGACGTTAAATTCGAGTTCCTAGATGAGTACTTCAAGGATCAAGTATTTGAGTTCACTGACAAACTCACCGACAGAGCATCTGTTATTGCTGAACTGCAAACAATCTCCAAAGCCTACTTCAACTACGAGGTTTCAGAGGAGTTCATTGCAGCTGCCACTACCGAGAAACCATTCATTTTGATCAGATTCATCAACAAGAAGTTCGGTATCCAGTTGTTGAACAAGAAGTACTACTTCACCAAGGAGCAGTATGATTCCTACATCAAATCACTGGACAAGAAAACCCTGAAGAACCTCGTGCAGATTGATCAAACCTTCTCCGCCAAGGACTTCAACTTGATCCCTAAGGTCAAGAGTTCCAGTCCAGGCTCTGAGGTTTCTCTCCAGTTATGGCAGGCTGGTCTGTCAACTTTAAAGACCGATGACTCCTCCACTTTGTCCTTTTTGAATGAATCCATAGCTCTATCTGACGATACTTTGGGCTATGTGAATGAGGATTCTGCCATGAGAATTCTGACTTTATGCAGACTCATTTCAGCCAAGGGTTTCAAAACAGACACCTACATCAGAAGAGCCATTGTGACTATTGAAAGACTGTATGGAGCTGACTCATACATCACCTTGACTTCTTTGAACGTTGCTGCTGTTCTAGCCAGCAATGAAAAGAACTTCAACAATGCGTTTGTTTACTTCAAGAGAGCTCTTGAGGTTGCTGAATCCTTGTTGTTGGATGGTCATCCTTTGATTCTGCAGATTCTAAATGATTTCTCCAGCTTGTCGAACTTGGCCAAGGATGTTAAGCAGGCCTGTAAGTTCAACAACCTCTACATGGATGTTGTGAAGGCAACCAGTGAGAGATTGACTGTTGCGTATGCCATGAAGTGCTCCCAAACCGCCAACTTCTACGCCATGATCAAGGAGTTCAAGGCTTCTGAACAGCTTTTGGAGACTGCCCAAAGCATCTACAACGCTGAGCTTGGAGCTGACCACGAGTTTTCCTTGACTTGTTTGTCTCAGTTGAACTCCTTGAAGCAGTTGATTGATGGAATGAAAGCACAGGCCAAACTGTCTGCTGCTCAGAAACCAGCCGCTGTTCCATCCAAGAAGACCAAGAAGGGTTCTAAGAAATAGATGTGATTGGATAAAATGCTTTATATAATATGGCGTGGATGCCACAGGCAGTCGCGCTGTGCTCCACAGCTCCACAACCACTGTGCTGTGAAACCTTTATGATTGTATATAAGTGTTGTGAAAGTTTTATGATAGTATATAAGGGTTGTGAAGTAATCACTGTGCTGTGGAATACTCATTATACTATGAAATAATCACTGTGCTGTAAAAGCTTTACGATAGTATATATGTGTTGTGAAAGTTTTATTATAGTATATAGGTGTTGTGAAGTAATCACTGTGCTGTGGAATACCCACTGTGATTCGAAGTACACGTTATTCTATGACAGACTCACTATTATATGAAATACTCACTGTACTATAAAATAATCACTGTGCTGTAGAATACTCACACTACTATTAAATAGTCACTGTGCCGCGGAATACTCACTGTACTATGAAATACGCACTGTACTGTAGAATATTCATTGTGCTATGAACTTATCACGGTACTGTAAAATAACTACTGTGTTGTAGAATACTCACTTTAGAGTTAAATAATCACTGTGCTGTGAGAGGTTTATGATAGTATATACGTGCTGCACAACTCAACAACCATTATTTTATAAAATAATCACCGTACAACTACACAACCACTGTGCTGTGGAATAATCACTGTGCTGTAGAATACTTAGTATTCTGTGCAACAATCACAGTGTTGTGAAATACTCACTGTGCTGTGGAACATTCACTATTCTATGAAATAATGACTGTTCTATGAAACACTGACAATTCTATGAAACACTCACTATTTTATAAAATGCTCACCGTGTTGTGAGATACTCAGTGTAATATAAAATACCCACTGCACAACTACACAACCACTATTCTATGAAATGATCACTGTACTGTGATATAAAATAGTCACTATTATATGAAATACTCACTCTACTGTGAAATACTGACTGTGCTGCAGAATAGTCACTATTCTATGAGGTAATCACTGTGATATATTCACTATCGTATAAAATACTAACTATTCTATGAAACAACCACTATTCTATGAAATACTCACTATTATATGAAATGTTCACTACTATATAAAACGCTCACTCTACTATGAAACACTCACATCAAAACCACTCCTAACACAACAGCTTCTTGAGCAGCAGCATGTAGGCGGGCAAAAGAATGTTGTCGTTCAGCGTAGCGTTCCCCTCCAATAGTCCAGCTATAGTGTAGTTAGCCACTGTGAATGCGACCTGTTTGAAATCCATGCTCTGAACATATCCAAGCACTGCAGGAGCGCCAGCATAGAACCATCTGATCACGATATCAAACAGAGAACAGGATGCAATAAAAGCAAGAGTGCCCTCGTAGGTTTTCTTATTCTCCTCATTGGAATCAGCCCATCTTTTCTTTCCATATTTCTTTCCAACAATCGATGCAAGTGAATCACCTAGGCCCAGAACAATCAAGCCAGTCAAGTCTCCATCAATCAAAATAGGCAATGATACCCCGATTATCAAGTACAGGTATGAAATCAACAATGGACCCTTTTTGTCCCTGTGATCACCAAACTTGTTTAGGCAAAGCAGTATCCAATCTGGGAAAAACTTACAGTATCTGATACTCTCTAGCAACAAGAATACTGATATGGTTCCTGATAAAGAGATCTTAATCAAGGCAGGATCAGCATTCCACGGTAAAGCAAGAATGATTAAAACCAAAAAGTGCCAGAACTTTCTAGAAAAGTTCAGTGAAATCGTGCCTTCATAAACATAACCAGTCAATATAGGAACTGATCCAGCAACAGCAATGCCCCAAAAAGAAAAAGTAGAGATTCTTTCGTCAGTTTCAGTCAAGAAAAGCATCAACCATATGGCCGGGTTAGTCTCATTTGCTGAGAAGATAGGCGTCATTTTGGACAGGTAAGTGTACAAGAAATATGGAAAACTGACAACACTGAGCAGCCAGCCAATAAATCTGTATGCAAATCCCGTGCACTTGTTTCTCAAAACATACTTGCTGAAACTGACCCAGATAAATTGGATCACATTAACTGTGAGAATAGTGTATAGGGATTTCTGTAATATCTGGAATGCAAAGGATTCTGGGAAATCCAAAACATAAGTGACATAGGTCAAAAGAATGGAAAACAAGTTAGTTTCAACAATTGACAGTGATTTTCTGTTGTCTGAGATGGCAGTCAAATACTTTTCAAATGCGAAATTGACAATAATACTCTTGAAAAACAAAAATCTGATACTGTAGTAGTCTTGAAGATAAACTGGGATCTGGAAAATCATGAAGATTCCCATCAATGGGATTCTCAGGTGGCCTGAAATAGGCAGACTGTTTAGAATCAGTGTTCCAGTGAGAGCGAGGTACTCAAGTGGAAGGTAGTAAAAAGTTATCCCCATTGGCAGAATAAACAAGTAAATCAGGTTAAAAAAACGGCTATCAAAGTTTTCCAGTGTCCAAACAACAGATCCCTGCTTAATAAAGATAGCCAAACAGCAAATAAATGAGATCAATGAGTTGAATATGATGCTCCAGGAAGAACTGTCTGAGACAATTGAGTTCTTGTCTGAGTATGTTTGCATATAGAACAAATGACACGTCATTATCACAATGAGCAACTGAATCAATCTATCTGTACATAGAATTTCAGTCAAAAAATCAAATTCATCAACATACAAATGCGCGTACTTGTCTTCCTTGTCATCATTTTTCTCTGTGATTACTGGTTCTGGGATGTTTTGTTCAGCAGTTGAGGAAGTCTGAATATTCTTCTCAGCGCTGCTATTTTTAGCCTGTTTTCTGTTTTTGACAGCCATTTTTAGCAAAGACGCGTGTTGGTTTAGAATATGTATTATTTAGGCTGAATATTCAGGTAGGTTTACTGGATTAAAATAGGCAGAAGTATGTTTACAGTGACTGTAGTTAGACTGAAAAATTTTATTTAGTTTTGAAATTGTTAAATTGCGTCGGGCTTTTGGTTTTATTTTAGCAACCAAAAAAAAAAAAAAAAAAAAAAGGAAGACAAGCTGACGCGAAAGTCACGTGAGATGCGTGGTTGTATGTCGGATATAAGGCCACGTTGCGAACTGTTTGTGTTTATGTGAGTGCAAGTTGCAGCTGGCTGTGGTATTAAGGTTACTTCTGAAGTATAATGTTGGGGGTTTTGCGTTTAGAATGGTTTCATTCAACGTGGTGTTTATTGGCGCCTACTTGCAAATAGTCGGACTTATACTTGCTAAATCAAACAATAACACGTGACCAAGTAAAAGCAATCACGTGCTTTGCCAGTTTGTGCAGTTATTTCAGACACGCATAACTTGTTGTGGGTTTAGTTTTATCAGCAATGAGGCAGATGAAGTAGATGATTTAAAGGCTGGCAACGCGCAGAAAACGTTGTTTTGGCTAGATGGCCGTTTTTGGTTGTTTTACGCAACCCCTAGAAACAGCCCAACTCCGCGCTACCATGTTAAACAATTTTACAACCGCTACCATATTATTATTAGAATTGTGTCTAGCAACCTGCTGTGGTATTAGCTTACGTTCAAGTATGAACTGGGGGTTTGTTAAATCTAGAATGCTTTTATATATGCTACTTTTTTTGATACATATTACTCTGCTGTGATGCCAATTCAATCGTTACACTGATATATCAGCCAAATTATGAGATGCAAAATGAGTAAACACTTCGAGTTCCAGGACATGGTTTTTACACCAACTCCTAATGAGATAAAGCTCTGGTCACACAGTGTAATCTATTACTAGACTTTGGAGATGTTAGTACAAACTCTGGTCTAGCCACAATCCCCTTTTGACGTGTACTTGCAAATAGTCGGACTTATGCTTATTCAGAGAATAACACGTGACCAACAAGTCACGTGCCACGCCAGTTTGAGTCGTGAAACCAAACAACTTCTAATTCTATCGTGTGCAGGTAAGTATGCCAAAGGCTAGTGGATATGAGCGTTTTAGGAGAGCAAAACAGTAAAGGGAATATTTGACGAAAAGACATGCGGTTGATGATTTGGTAGAATTAATGATGTTCAGTGTAAACTACGCGTGAAAATATAAACTTTACACGTGAATTAATATAAACTTTACACGTGAAAGATACACAGCAGAGAAAGAAGTACGCTAAAGAGGGAACCCCAGTTCAGATTCAGAAGCTGCATTTGCACTGAAAGAGCGACAGGTCCTCCTGCAGAAGAATCCAACTCCCTAAATACGGATTTTCCCGGCCTAGACTAAAGCAGTACTGGGCAGAAAGGGTCACGTGCAAACCGGAATGTCACGTGCAAGTGGTTGTATCACGTGCGCCAGAGCCACGAGCAGGATGGCTGCAGAGAAAGGAACCTCATTCAAGCAAACACTCCAGCAAAAACATACACATACACCAGCAAAAACAAACAAAAGTGCTTCTGCCCAGCTAACAGCAGCGGTGCCAGCTGCACAACCGGCTCTGTAGCCACGTGACCTGCGGCTAAAACCCGCATTTGGCCCGCTGCGAAAAAAAAAAAACAAGAAAAAAAAAACAAGAAAAAAAAAACGGCCCGGTGAGATCTTCTGCGTTCTATTTTTTTTTTTTTTTTGCTGCTGATATGCGTTGCCTGAGTTTAAATTTTTGAAAATAAACATGCATGCGACCCTGTGCGAAAACAATAAAAAACCTGCAGCGTCAAATTTCTGCATGCAGACCTGCATACTATTTTGAATCACTGAACCATCCACCACAATTCTTTACCAACAAGCCCTTCTAAACAAGTTTTAAACAAGTCTCAAAGTACGCTTATCGTCACCAACAAGGGTATCTCGTTTATTGCAGCAGCAGCAGCTGCAAAAAAAAAAAAACGTAAACAAAGATGCGTTAGATAAGGATTCAGTACCTGCAGTCTGCAACAACAACAACAACAACAACAACAACAACAACAACAACAACAACAACAACAACAACCCTCGTTTTTAAAACCAGGCCCTGAAACAACAAACAAACATGCAACATGCTGCAAAGCATTCCGACCTAAGCGGGTCTTTTTTCTTGTGCAATTAATTGTGCTTTGTGCGGCACACAGCTGAGTCATATCTGAGCGTATCTGTTTACTTGTTTTGCAGTTTTCCTTGCTTCCAGCCGCAGAGCGTATCCTTTTTCCACCGGAAAATATGAAATCCTGTGAAATCCTATGCAAAATATGTTCTAGAATATTTTCTGGAATACTGCGTTTATTGACCCAGCTGCAAAATGTCCAAAAACATCTGATTTTTTATTTTTTTTTTTTTTTACATTCTCAGCACTTGGTGTGGTATGCGTTTTTTATTTTAATTTTTAATTTTTTAATTTTTTAAAATTTTTTTCTGCTTGGAAAGTTAAACTCCGACTTAGAAACGGGGCAGCAAATCTCATAATAGATTTATTTGCGAAGGGTTTCTGCCTAAAACAGAAAAAAAAAAAAATGTTGTGCATTTGTTCCTGGGTCCTCTGGACAAAATTTGCATTCCCAAAAGCAATATAAAAAGGCCTAAACAATTATTTGGGATGATGTTTGGAGAGTATTTGGAGGAGGGAATTTGGGTGGGCTTTGATGGAGGGTATTTATGCAAGGGATCATATGCTGCATGAAAGAGCATAGTGCATGAGGAGAGAAGTAAAGAAGAAGAAGAAGAGAAGGAAGGAAAAGAGAAGTGGGAAGAACGCAAGCAGCTGAAAAACTACAGGAACAGAGTACAGAAACACGACCAGGAAGCAATTTCAGGAAACAAGTTTAAGAAAAAAACAGCAGGAAACAATTTCCGGGAAACACCAAGCACTAGGAAACAATTTCGAATAAACAAGCTACAGGAAACAATTAAGTTTCAGGAAACAAACAAGTTACAGGAAACAAACAAGCTGCAGGAAACAATTAAGTTTCCGGAAACAAACCACAGGAAACAACACTTCCAGAAAACACTTCCAGAAAACGACCTGCGATGACGGAAAACAACTTCATGAACGGCGAATACGCCCACTCACAGTTCCCGCAGAACGGGTTCATTCTCGACATCCAGAACAAGCAGCACATGAACTTTGCGGACGGAAGCAGCGCCAAGTATTCTGGCCCGCCGGACGACAGAACAGGCGGCATCAAAAACTCCTTTGAGCACCAGAAATACTACTCCTTCAACTCCGGAATCTTCCCTGTGGTTGACGAGGTTCCTGTGCAGAACACCCACAACGTCCAGAACAACTACTTCCCGTACACACAAACGCTGCAGCCGTACATGTGGATGCCGCAGTATCCGCAGAACCAGCTGTACCAGCAGAACGGGTACATGCCGTATGCGTATGGAGCTCACCAGCAGTCCAGCAATCCGTACTACTATGACTACAACCAGCTCTACAACCCAAACAAGGGATATGCACAGGGCGGCAATACATTAACCCAGGGCGGCAACAATATATTGAACCAGGGCGGCAACAATATGAACCAGGGCAGCAACAGCATACTAAACCAGGGCATGGAAGCGGTAAACAACACTCAGAAGAAGGAGGGCGTGCCGGACATAAGTCCTCTGAACCCGAAGTTCAACCCGCAGCAGACCCAGAACCATACTTTCAACGGGAACTACATGGTTCACTCCTTTGGCGCGCACAAGGCGTATATGAACGCAGGCGAACTTTCTGGCGCCAAGTACGTGCCTAGCGAGAACGCAGCCAAGGCGCAGATAATCCCGAAACCTGTCTACAGCAACATCTCCAAAACAGACGGAGTTTATGGGATAAACATTGACGCGAAGGAGCGGGCTGAGCTGCTTGAGTTTCTGAAGAACAGAAGACTGAAGAAAGCGGCTAAGTCCGAGAGCAACAGCAGCAGCAGCAAGAGCAATTCAGCCGCCAGCAAGACGAAAACCGAGAATCTATGGTCGGAAAACGTGAGCAGCGCACTCGATCTCGCGATCACATGCATCCCCAAGGATGATTTCAACCGTATCAGGCTCTCGCACAAGCAGTTTGGGCGAAACGAGCTGATCTCTATGTATATCTACGTCACCACCGGGGAGAGAAGAAAGATCAAGCAGATATCCTCGCATCTGCAGGTGTGGAAGAAGCGTTTGGTGAAGGATCTGAACAAGCTGAATGAGGTGATGAAGCACCGGAAACTGGGCAAGTACGCCGCTGCAAAGAAGGAGGCAGATGTGGGAGAGTCAGGTGACAGCACGCAGAAGGATCTGGAGAAAGACAGTTCTGGTGATTCTGGTGATTATGGCCCAAACGGGACCATTTTTGAGGCTGAGAACAACGCTGCGGACAACCTGAACATCAGGGCGAGCCAGAAACTGCTCAACGACTTCAACATCAAGCTTTTCCTGACCAAAAACGATCTCTTCTCCGACGAGGACATTGTATCCTTCTGCAAGATGACTACGCTGATTTTCAATCTGCTGGAGTACGGGATCCTGAAAAGCGACTTTTCGGTGCTGAGATTCAAGGAGGAGTTCTATGAGGTTGAGCAGATGCTGTCGAAGGGCCAGCTGGACAAGATGTAGATTGTGTGTGATGGTTTAGCCGCGGGAGTGGGCAATATATAGTCGCTTGTGTAACACTTTGAGCTGCCACGGGAGTGGATTTGATTACTGCACACGTTTCTGTGGGAATACATACGTTTCTGTGAGATTTGCGTACATTTCGGCAAGAAATACATTTATTTCCGTGATTACTACATACATTTCTGTGAGAAATACATACACTTTCGCAAGAAATACATACATTTCCGTGAGATCTACGTACATTTCCGTGATTACTGCATTTATCTCTGTAATTACTACATACATTTCTGTGATTACTACATACACTTCTGCAAGAACACACACATTTCGGCAAGAAATACATTTATTTATGTGAGAAATACGTACATCTCTGCGAGAATACATTTATTTCGGCAAGAAATACATACATTCCCGTATACGGACATACGCGTTCCTCACCTAGTTAACACCACTATGCTTCAGAACATCCGAAACAAGCGCAAGAATTCCATCTCTCTAGTTCCGGATGCAAATACTCGACCCTGACAGACATATCCTTGCTGCCATCATTTTATATGAGGAAACTACATCAAAGACCACTCGTTTATATCAACACAAGCTATATTGGCTCTTGTGACAGATTCTCACAGAACATGATTCCTGCGAATGTGAACGTGATCACTGAGAATGCGACTTTATTGACGGCGAATGTGAACGTGATTACATTGCATGTGACTTTGCTTACAGCGCATGCGACTTTCTTTTTTCTACGTCACCCATCTCTTATCTCTCCTCGCCATCCATGCACCTTCTATTGTGTTCATGCACCTCTTTTATGCGTCATGCAGCCGTGACATAATTGCGTCAGGGATCCGCATGCAGAATGACATCAGCTGCTTCTCCACAACACGGCTCGGCCAATTTCGGAAAAAGCCTGCCTGTGTAAACGTAGGCAGAATGTTGTTTTGGCTCTTTTTATCGTGGCGCAGAGTCTCCTATCTCCGAACAATATCATTTAAAAAAAAATGTGGTGGTGTTTTTCGCGACAGCCACGGGGCGCAAAAGTTTCTTTTTCAGCCCATGTTCCCCCGACACCGGTGTTAATTTTCCATCGCCCAAAGCGGCACAATTTCCTGATTGGGCCTTCTGTCCGCAAACTCTGCTCACGTTGTCCTCACTTTTGCTCGTTAATTACTCTGCACTCGAGCGCATTTTATTTGGCTGCCTGTTTCACTCACTTTCATCAAAATCCACAGTTGGCAGGGCTTTCACAGAAGCGCTGATTTATAATAGAAGCCAAAAAAAAAAAAAGAAAATCAAAAAAGATTTTAATTTATTTTATTTTCAAACAATTAGTAAATTTTTCAGTGTAATTTGATTTATTTAAACCAAAGCAAAGTAAAGTTATTCAACCAAAGCAAAGTAAAATTTTGATTACTGAACCAAGCTAAACTTATTTGATTACTGAACCAAAGTAAATTATTTGATTACTGAACCAAAGAAAACTGAATATATCCACTCTCCGCTGAGTTCACCAACCATTCAAAAAGCAACCAAAGAACACCAAACAGGGAATCTGCTCTTTCCACAAACAACCAACAGTTAACCAACCAACTTTTACCTAATTGGGATATTGAGAGCGTGATATCACACTGATAACGAGATATTACACAGCTAACAAGATCTACACAGATAACAAGATATTACACAGATAACGAGACCTACACAGATAACAAGATCCACACGCACTCCAAAGATGTCCACCCAGCACAGCGACTCACTAGAAGAAACCATGCACAAGCTGACGCTTGAAAAGAAGCTCTTTGAGGAAGAAGAAGACATCAACAACTCCGAAACATTGACTCCCTCATCATCAACCATCGCATCCTCAACAACATCCCTATCGAACAAACTGCTGTTCAAGAAGGAACCAATAATAGACCCACTGACACAACTCTCACAGCCAGGAGGCAACACCCAGCTGAGAAAAGAAACACCACAGTCTGAACTAGTGTCGAAGATCTCCCACCACATAACCCAGATCCTGACCCTTTTGGGAGAAGATCCAGCCAGAGACGGGCTCCATGACACACCCGCAAGATACGCAAAAGCAATGCTTCATTTCACCAAAGGGTACGAGGAAGAGATACCAAAGGTGTTGAACAACGCTATTTTCAAGGAACCATCAGCAGACGAGATCGTGATTGTGAGAGACATTCCTTTCCAGTCTCTGTGTGAGCACCATCTAGTCCCGTTCTTTGGGACCGTCACCATAGGATACATTCCCTGTGGAGAAGTTGTGGGGCTATCAAAGTTTGCGAGATTCGTTGAAGTGTACTGCAGAAGATTGCAGGTGCAGGAAAGACTGGGCAACCAACTTGCAGATCTGATCATGGAGTTGTTGCAGCCGATGGGAGTGATTGTCGTGATCGAGGCGGAACACATGTGCATGATCTCAAGAGGAGTTGAGAAGCAGGGATCGAAAACCGTCAGCAGATGCTCAAGAGGCTGTTTCAAGACTGATTCAGGAATCAGAAGAGAGTTTTTTGACATGCTGAAGAACTAGGGCTGTGGGATTGATCCTTTCTTGATACCATGCACCTTTCTTTCTTTCCAGGAACCGCCTCTTGCCGGATAGAGGCTTTTACCACGCAGCTTTATGCTCACAGAACAGTCTTATCTTTTCCATACCGCCACAGGTGTCTCTGGAAGCTGCCGCTGAGCTGTCCGCTGATCTGACGGCGCTAGTGGTGCTATATATATGTGTGTAACAAACAAGTTCAATGTTCGCTGTCTGCGTTTGAGTATAAGTAAGTTCAATGTTCACTGTCTCTGCGATTCGGTATACATAAGTGCAGATTTCGTCGCGGGAACTGCAGTAAGTAGGATCAATGCTTACTGTACTTCTGATTGGCCATAAACAAGTGCAGATTTCTTAGTTGGGAACTGAAATAATTAAGTTCATTCTTCGTCTTCAAGAACGGGAATAAGTAAGTTCAACCTTCGTCTTCAAGAACGGGAATAAGTAAGTTCAACCTTCGTCTTCAAGAACGAGAATAAGTAAGTTCAAATTTCTTCTTTGGAACTGGAGCAATTAAGTGCAGATTTCTTCTTTTACAAATAAAACTCCACCTTCTCACTCTCACTCGTCATCAAAACAGGGCCGTTTTTCGGGTTGTTTTTTTGCTGATAGAGCCTGTGCTTCATGGGCAGGTCCAAGAAGGAGTTGGTTTTGCTTTCACTAATAATATTTCTTAAGTTCTCCCTTGACCGTATCGTGTTCATCAGCTCAGCCGACCTGCTTCTGTACAGGCCAGTGGAGGGCGACTTTATCGACGTCGCGCTTGACTGCCTGCTGCCTGCAAGTGAGGACAGCTGCTCAGTGTTCAGCGACACTTGCTGGACCATTGGGATGGAGGAAACAAGCTCCGGAGTCTGTTCTGAGGGCGCAGAAAACAGAAACGACGAGAGACTGGCGGAGGACTTGTTGATTTTCAAATCCAGCGGCTGCATCTCATAGAGGCTCTCGCATTTGGCAATGAACGGGTGAGATTTCAGCTGCGCCACAGAGAACCGTTTCTCAGGATTTGCCTGAAAACAGCAGTCCAGAAAGTCCTTGAAACTGTGCCTTACTGAGTCAGGTGTCTCTTCGATCGTGAAGTCGCCTAGATCGAGGTAGTAGCTCGCCTCCTGGATGCACTCGATTGTCTCCTCATCAGTCTCACAGTCAAAGGGCATGTAGCCAAACGCAATGAAGTAGGCCAGAACGCCTAGCGACCACACATCAACCTTGCAGTCATAGGGACTAGGTTTTGAGTTGGGAACTAGCTTCTTTGGATCGCATGCCAGAACCTCAGGCGCAATGTACGACACAGTGCCCACAAACTCCGTCAGAGAGTCCTTGTCGCTGGTGCGAGTTGCCAGACCGAAATCCGCAATCACAAGGGACTCCCATGTTATTACCCGGCCACTTTCAGGATCGACGTTCTCGTTCGTCACGTGGCTCATGTCTCGCAGCAAAACGTTTTCAGCCTTGATATCTCGGTGTATGATGCCATTGGAGTGTATGAACTTCAGCGCATCGAGCAGCACAAAAACGTACCTGTCTGTCTCAACAACCTGCTTCTTCTCAACAATCAAATCATAAAGATCAATCTCCAAACAGAGCTCAGTGATTATGCAGATATGGTTGTCAGTCATGAAATAATCCTCCAGCTGGAGCACATTTTCGAGGTGGTGGTCAAACCTGTTTCGGCAGTTGTGTTTCAGCTTCGCCAGGATCTCAAGTTCGCGCTTGATAAGCCGAAACTTGTTCGCAATCTTGGCCTTATCGATGATCTTGATTGCCGCTGCTGCGGCGTGAATATCGTCGGCGTTAACACACTTGTAAACCTCGCTGAACTCACCTGACCCGAGATGGTGGATGAGGTTGTAGGACTTTGTGTTGCTCATTGGGGGTGCAGTAAGTCCGATGCGTGTTTTGGTTTTTTGTTGTTGTTCCTGTGAGTTTTTTATGATGTTATTTTTGTGAGTTTTTATCTTTGCTCGCGGCGCTCCTTATATAGTTTGAGATAAAAATTTCTTCCCTGATTTCCCTACAGGTTTTGTGTGGCAGGGTAGGCTGGAAATTTTACGCGGGGATTTAAACGCGGGGTAGGCCTTATCGGGGAGTCAGATGCTTATTTGGAAACAGCAAAAAAAAAAAAAAAAAAAAAAAAAAGGTCACATGACTCAAATAAAAAAGGTCACATGGCTCAAATAAAAAAGGTCACATGACTGGATTATGCACATCACGTGATAACCAAACGGCAATGGTCACATGACCTTTTTTTTTTTTTTTTTTTTTTTTCTTTAAAAATTTGAAATAAACAAACTGTAAATAAAACAATTCTACATAAACTGTGAATAAAATCACAGTAAACACTTGAAACACCTGAAAATCACCACCAAAAGTACCGTTTTTTGCATCGTTTGAACGGATTTCACACCGCAGAATCACCAAAAACTCATTTCTTCCCAGTATTCTCCTCCAAAATGCAAAAAAGCGACCCCACAGGCAGCAATCTAGAGATATTTCTCAACGACAAGGAATCAACAGTGATTCTGTCAAACGCGCTGAAACAGCTTCGGTACTCGCTTCTGACGAACAAAAAACCGCTATCGCCAGCGCTGCGACTCGAACTGTGGTGCGTTTTTCTTCAGATCGAGATCAACGGCATCACAACAGAGTACACTACCGGACTTAATGCTATGAAAAGCGAGAATGAACATCTGGATTGGTATAAGAAGATCGACCAGGATGTGTCAAGAACGTTCATCAACACCGCGCTCTCCAAGGACCCATCCAAGCAGATCCAGCTCAAAAGAATCCTTTATTTGTATGCCTACAAAAACAACTTCTACATCCAGGGAATGAATGTTATTCTAGCACCTATTCTCACCATCACAAACATGGAACCACTGGCTTACACGATATTTGAGAAGCTGATGGTGAAACTCAACAGCTACTACAACGAATCCCTGTCACTCGACAGAATCCACCATGGGTGCCGGCTGGTTGAGAAAGCGCTGTCGAAAATAGACGCGAAACTGCACAGAAAGTTCAACAAACTGTCATATCCGCTCCATCTGCTGGTTGTTCCATCCATAATGACGCTTTCAGGGAACGTTGAACCGGTGGAAGAAGTGCTGAAGATGTGGGACTTTGACATCGCATATGGGGTTCATTTGAATGTTCTTTTTGTTGTCGCTCAGCTGGTGATTGTGAGAGAGACTATCTTGAAAATAGGCTCTGAAGAGGAGCTGTTTAGTTATCTCAGAAAGATGCCGAAACTGGTGGATGGAATGCAGGTGGTCAAGCTGGGGATTGGCTTCATCGACCGTCTGGGGAGAGATTTTCTCCAGGAGCTGATTGATCATGCCAACTGAGTAACTGAGTAACTGCGCTGGCTGTGAACCCACGGACTCACTATATATGCCTTTCTCGGAGCCCTGCTTATTCCAAACCCACGGACTCACAATATGCCCTGCTCATTCCAAACCCATGGATCTATCTATATATAGATGCCCTTCTCGAAGTCCTGCTCGTTGTAGAATCCCAGCAGAATCCTTCTGCCCTGGAAGCACCAGCCACTCAACCGCTCAAAAGCGGCAACGCTTTTCTCCACAGAATCAAACTTCACAAAGATCTTTGTGAGCCCGTTTTTGTAGTGCTCCTTCACGTCACTGAATATCATGTCGATCCCTGGTCTGGGAATCTCAATCTGAACACTTCCAGCCAGCAAACCAGCTCTCTGAAGATCGAGCGACCTTTTGATTTTGGCGTAGGAATCCTCGTTTTTGAGGTCCTGTATGGAGACCATGTTGTAGAGAAGCAGAACCTTGGTTGGCTGCATCTGGGGGTACTTGTAGTTCAGTTTGTGGAACACTGTGCTTTTTAGAGTGTCCTTTTCTTGGAGGAAGACTTTCTTGTATATTTTGTAGGCGTTTTGTTTGTAAAGAAGGGTAGCGAAGAGTTTCATATCAGAGCTTTCAGCACTATTTATGCCAAGTGTTGCACTATTTGCTCCAACTGATGCACCATCCACTCCAACTGCTGCACTATTTACTCCAACTGCTGCACTATTTACTCCAACTGCTGCACTACCTGCCCCACTTATTGAGCTATCAACACCATCAACAGTTTTTATGCCAACTGCTGCACTACTTGCTCCAACTGCTGCACTACTTGCTCCAGTTATTGAACTATCTACATCACCTGACACACTACTTGCTCCAATTACCGCACTATCTACTCCACCTGAAACACTATCTACTCCACCTGTCACACTACCCACTCCAACCACCGCATTCTTTTCCTGGTACATATCCAGCCTCTGCAGGCCCCACTGGCGCTCAAACACTTTAAAAACCAGCTGGCAATACACCTCATTATCGAAAGTAAGCAGTTTCAAGTCTTCGTTCTCTGGAACATCGCTTATCTCAACTGTCCACGCCAAAATGTCAAGCGCACTGTCGGGGCTTTCATCCTCAACCTCGAGAATGAACTCGTTCGCCAGGTAGTTCACGTGTTCCTCAAAAACAGCGTGGTCGTCTCCCACACGCATCAGCAGCATCTTGTTCACCATAGAACTGCTGAACTGGGCCGCTGCTTCGTTATACGCGTCGTAGTTGTTGGCACACGTTTTCTTCATCCTGTATCTGTAAACAGACTCTCTTCTCACCATGGAATCAAAGGTCAGCTGCGTGAACTTGTCAAAGGAACTGTCGTTGGAGACCCAGATGGATTTGATTGGCTTGCTGCTGCTGAGAAGATGCGAGATCTTGGTGGGAATGTTTGCCCACTGCAGTCTGCGGTAGTCGCAGCCTGTTCTGTACTTGGAGACGCTGTTGGTGTAGGAGTGTCTGCTGTTATTGTAGGTGTGGTTGTTGCTGTTATTGTAGGTGTGGTTGTTAGTGTTATAAGACTGGTTATTAATATAAGTTTGGTTAGTACTGTTATTATAAGTCTGGTTATTACTACCACTACCATATGCCTGACTGGTACTGCTATTATAATTCTGACTACTACTATTATAAGCCTGACTACTACTATTATAAGCCTGACTACTACTATTATAATTCTGGCTACTACTGTTGTAATTCTGACCACTACTGTTGTAATTCTGACTGGCACTATTCACCAAAGAACCATCACCATAGTGGGAATAGTTTCTGGCCCCGGAACTGAAGCCAGTGTGGGGGGTGTTTCGGGTGTAGCCTGCACGTGCTCCAAAGCCGCTGTCTGTGCTGTTTCTATATCTGTTTGGGTGGGAACCAGTGCGGTTATTTGCACTGTTTCTATAAGTATTTGTGTAGGTGCCACTGTTTACACTGTTTCTGTAGGCAGCGTCACGGGACCCGGCACTGCTGAACGCGTGACTCTGATGGCCGCGTGACTGGAAACGTGACCCGCCAGATGAATCAGCCGTCTGGGCATTTGGAATCGTGTGGTGTGGTTTCCCTGCGTTACTGGGAGATGTTCTGTGGCTAGCTCTGTAATCTGACACAGAAAGCGTTTTTCTCTCCGCGGACCCGCCAGACCCGATGTTTCTGATGATGGAGTCTCTCAAATCATCCAGATTGCCGCTCATATTGCCTAAAATGGAAGTGTTTGGGGTAATATTTGGGGTGAATATTGGGTTGTTGAGTGGTTCTGTTGAGGTGCATCTTGATTAAATAACGTTTCTTTTTGGTGAGTTTAGAGATTTTTGTTTTTAAAAAAAAATAAAATAAAAAAAAATACGTCACGTGATCAAAGTAGAATGTCACATGATCAAAAGTAATATTTAATATAAAAAAAAAAAAATTAAAATGTTGGGTAGCGGAGTTAAATATGTTTACATTCCTTTTAACAATAAACAAGCGTAAACAAGTTTCGTGAAAAAGCAGTGTTGCAATATTGATTTGGTGAAATTTGAAACGCTATTATATACTTACCTGCTGCCATGGTCGGTTGATATGCTGATATGCTGTTTTATGTATCATTTAAATTGCTATTACCACCAGCATTTATTGTTACATTTTTATTTATGCTTTAAATTGAATGTTTTGACAGTAATTGCTCTAAATTTGCTGGACTGTTTATTCCCTTTAAACTGACTCTTTTTGAGTCATGCTCTGTTGTATTTCATTTGTTAGTACTGTAATTGGGCTCTTTCACAGCTTGTAGCGGAAGAGAAGGTTTCCCGTTCTCTAATCCGTAAAGATTTATGTCTAATATTGGGATTCTTGTTATCAACACGATCGATTCTAATGTAGAAATAAATATATCGCCCAATCAAAAGCCCTGATTCGACAGTCATGTCACTCTATTTGAT
This sequence comes from Hanseniaspora lindneri, assembly GCA_019649525.1. NCBI lineage: Eukaryota > Fungi > Ascomycota > Saccharomycetes > Saccharomycodales > Saccharomycodaceae > Hanseniaspora > Hanseniaspora lindneri. Next base: position 26,275 of record JAFNJT010000077.1, read on the forward strand.
CATATTACTAACTGTTCATTTTGGGAAACTATTTCTTAAGATGCTTTAAATATTCACTGTTTTTAATTGGCGGATATAACGCCGGAGATAAAACAAACTGAGAGTTGCCTCATTAAACCAGTTTTTACAACAGAATACCGAAATGTTTCATTTCAGTTACCTCATAAAACGAAAAAAATGCTTTTTTTAAAAATTTCACATACCTCATTTGACGAAACTTTATTTAAGTCCGAAACTTTTGGGATAGTTTTTAAGTCCGATAATTTGAGGTAAATGTATTTAAATCCGCTGATTTTCAAAAACACATTAAATATCAACAAACGAGCCACAAGGTGTGCTTTGCGTTACTGCGAGACATCTACGCTGCCTCAAAATACTTTTAGCTTTTAATTAAACGCTACATACAATGTTTACCTAAGGTTTCTGTGAGATATGCCACAATTTACAGCTATAATGTCCCAAATGGGAAATTTTTTCATACGATGTCTCAAATAGGAAACACGTTTGCCGTTATGTCCGAATGTTTTTCTGAAGTACCTGATGAAACCTAAAAAAAATAAAACAAGAAAATTTTGGTATCTGGCAAGGTCCTTAGACGGTGGCTGTGAGAAGAGCTGCTGTCGGAGATAAGAAACATACCTGCTCCCCCGCAAAGCGAAAACAACCACCCAAGGGTACTGCTGTGCGGTCTATGTGTGTGGTTTCCTGCTGCACGGACATAAAAACACGTGACAACCACAACCGGCTTTTTCTTATCTCCGATACAATATTTACAAAAAAAAGAAAAAGAAAAACTGTTCAGACTATTCAGACAGCTTAAACGATGAGAGAGCACAAGATTTAACGAAACTTTCATTGAAGAGGAGCTAAAATCCGACTTGAATCAGACCATAAATTGTGCGCCAGTTTATTTATTGATTTGCTGAGTATTCGTTTATTAATCTGCTGATTATTCGCTTATTATTCGCTGATTGTATAGTTATTCATTACTGATTGTACAGTTATTCAAGTGTTCTAACTACTCATTCTGATCATCTGACACATTTATTTAAAAAGAAACCACAACACAAAACAATAAAATGCTCAGCGCATGGAAAAGCACAGCGCGTTTCAGCGCCCCAACCAAACAGCAATTTCTCGCATCACGTTGCCCTGTTTTATTTAGAACCACTGTTTCGGACTTAACCGCCCAGCGGTTCAACGCACAGATTCCCTGGTTCATCCAGAAGTACCAGCAGGAGGAGACCACTGTCAGGGAAGAACCACCAAGAACTGGCAGGGCAACCACCGCAAACAGCGCTGCGGAGGCTCAAGCTCCGACAGTGGAGACTCTAACTCCGACAGTTGATTCTCTAACTCCGACAGTGGAATCTGTGAGCTCACAGATAACTGAAACTTTCATCAGATACTCCGACAGGGTGATCGTGCACAGCGATCCGGTGGAGGACATTGAGGATGAGGAAATAAACAGAAAAGTTTTGCAGAAAACAGAAGAGACACTGGGCAAACTGCAAACAACGCTAAACTACAAGGATGTCTCAATTATTCACTCCAAAATAAAGACTTCCAAGGACTTTTTGATTTTGCTGAACTCCATGGACTCCAAGCAGCACAACGACAGAATTCTGATCACGCTGAAGCAGTTTCTGAAGAAATACAAGCACCCAGTATTTAGCATCTCAAACATAAATATGGTCGGATATAGGCAGGATTATTTGTCCAAAAAACAGAGACAAAGAAAAGAGAGACGATTGTCCTCAAACAAAGCGGAGATAAACACAAGATTCCACAAGCGTCATGGATCTGACGCGGGACTGAAACAGTTTTCTCAGGGCAACGATATGTCCTGGGGGATGCTGAGCTTTGTTTTGGCGAAGGACGAGAGCACGAGATTTCTTTTCGAGCTGCACGTGATGTCGCCGCTGCAAAGAACGCTGCTGAACTTTGAGGAGCTGTATGACCTGGAGGGTCACGGGACCGCCGCGGAGCTGCTTGAAAACAGCAGTGCTCCAGCCGTGAAATCACCTGACAGCAGCGCGGAGGACAGCATCTTTGAGGAAAGCATCTTTGAGGGTGTCCAGCGGAGATAGGTATATAGACAATGTAAATAGCAGTGGTGTGGCCGGGTAACATGGATATCTGGGCGGCAATCCCGAAAGGGAAACCACGGATCAAAACGAATATGGTGGCAGAAAATGGAAATAAAACACGTCAAATCACACAGTCACAACAAAAACCACAAAATAAACCCATCTTCCCTGCCAAAAAACACCCACAAACAGTCACCCAAATCAGTTTCACTGGTTCCTGCTCGATTTTTTTCATTGGCTCACTGTCACGTGATTTTCAGACCGAAATTTATCGGACTTATCATTTTTTTTTTTTTTTTTGTAGCAATAAAAAATTTTTTTTCCATCGTTTTCCAACTTTTATTTTCAAAAAACTTCAATTTACAAACATCAAAAGTATCAATTTAACACTCAAAACCAGTACAAATAAGTATCCAAAAAGACCATAATGATCTCCTATATTTCCTCCGTCACCTCCAAGACTGTTCCAAGAATCTCTTCCAAGATCACGTTACCAGTTGTTAAGTCCTACCTACCAAACTACGCCTTATGGGGTGGTGCTTGGTTGTTTGGTGTTGCTACTTTCACTGAAGGCTGGCCATTATTCCAAGAAACTTTCTACAAGAACATTCCAGTTTTTGGTTCCCACTGGGCTCCAGTTCTAGACCCAGAAGACTTGCCAAACTAAGCGAGGCACCAAAACACGACTATTTATTTATGAGGATGGGTATTTTTGTGAGAAAATAATAATAAAAACATACCAAAATGCTCACACGAACGACGACAGATATATTCTAAACCACTTTTGAGGATGAAAATGACGACAAATATGTTCTAAACCCGCTCTTTTTGGGATGAAAATGACGACAAATATATTCTAAACCACCCTTTTGAGGATGAAAATGATGACATTCAAGGAACATGGAGGCTGGATTTGCGTGGTTGCTTCACAGAGGAAACGTGACAGCATAAAACAAGGCACACCTACTATATATAGCAGTATAAAAGTGCGAGAACAACGGCTCTCCTTTGAATTTTTGGCGCAGAACAGGCGATTTGGTGCAGTTGTATTGTTGGTGAAGGCAATCGGCGGGTGGAGAGCACGTGACCTGCTTTAAGTGCACGTGACTAAACTTACCTGCACGTGACCACTCTGTGTGTTTTGTTTTCCCACCAAGGGTAGCGCCATCTGGGCACTGTCAACTGCAACGTTTCACCGCGGCGGAATCGCCTTGTCTTTGGTGCTATTTGCTGCCTCTGGGCGCTATCTCCGGAGAATTTTGAACCGTCATGTGACTTTTCTCGTTGTCTGATTTCACGACCCAAATTGGCGGAGCAACGTAGTCACGTGACACTATCTGAAAAAGCATAAGTCCGCCTATTTGCAAGTAGGTGCTAATTAACATCAGGGAAAATAAAACAATTACAGACGCAACAGCCTTAAGCTCATACTTCAGAAGCAACCTAGCACCACTGCAACCTTCTAGATTCAATCACATAACATCACACAGTGCGCAACGTAGCCGTTATATCCGATATGTCCACCGTCATGTGACTTTTCCCATTTTTTTTTTCCATCATCATGTGACTTTCCAGTTTCCATTTTTTCCATCTCCAAAAAATATCTCCAAAACAATTCTCAACAAATTCCATCATCATCAGCACAATTCACATCTCAAAACACTCCAAAAACACCTACAAAAAACCCCAATTCGCACCCAAATATTTCCCAATCAGGAAACTACCACATCAAATGTCCCTCTGCGAGCAAAGATTACAAGAAGAAAGAAAGAAATGGCGGAAAGACCACCCATTTGGTTTCTACGCCAAGCCTGTCAAGAACAAGGATGGAACACTCAACATAAGACACTGGGAAGCGGGTATTCCGGGCAAAAAAGACACCATCTGGGCCACCAACAATGCTGTCTACCCGCTCCAGATCGAGTACCCATCGGACTACCCGTCAAAGCCGCCAAAGATATCTTTTCCGGCTGGTTTCTACCATCCCAACATATATCCGTCGGGAAAGATCTGTCTGTCGATATTGAATGAGAGTGAGGACTGGAAACCAAGCATCACGCTGAAACAGATTGTGCTGGGGATCCAGGAGCTTTTGAACAACCCGAACCCAAACTCGCCGGCCCAGGATCCGGCCTACAGAGCCTTCACGCAGAACAAGGCGAAGTACCGTGAGAATGTTGAGAAGCAGGCGAAGAAGTATGCGAAGAGCTAGGTTTGGATCTAGATTTGGCCTGTGTTTGTGTTTGCTGTTTGATTTAGCCTGTATTTGTTGTTTCAGATTTAGTTTTGACATGTGATTGTTTCAGATTTAGATTTGACATACGATTGCTTCAAATTTAGATTTGGCAAGTGATTGATTCACATTGAGATGTGGAATGTCGCTGCTTCAGATTTAGATTTAGCCTGTGCTTGTTGTTTGATTTAGTTTTGACATGTGCTTGTTTCAGATTTAGATTTGACATACGATTGCTTCAAATTTAGATTTGGCAAGTGATTGATTCACATTGAGATGTGGAATGTCGCTGCTTCAGATTTAGATTTAGCCTGTGCTTGTTGTTTGATTTAGTTTTGACATGTGCTTGTTTCAGAT
>JAFNJT010000077.1:30964-44425 GCA_019649525.1 Hanseniaspora lindneri
GGAATGTCGCTGCTTCAGATTTAGATTTAGCCTGTGCTTGTTGTTTGATTTAGTTTTGACATGTGCTTGTTTCAGATCTAGAATTAGTTTTGACATGTGTTTGTTTCAGAGTTAGATTTAGTTTCTGCTTCAGATTTAGATGTGCTTGAAAAGAACCTGGCGACGAGCTGAAAACGACTAATTATATAACTTGTACTGCAGGAAGGCGTTCAGGTTCTGCTGAAGCTCCTTCATTCTGTGCTTGTCCTTGATGACAAGCTTCAGCTCGCTCACATTGCTGCTAGCAGCACTGAGTTTGCTCTGCAGTCCCAGCTCCTCATAAACCTGGTCCAGTTGGAGCTTGTTGAACTTGATGGCTGGGTCCTGTTTGATGTCTTCCTCATCCAAACCAAAGATCTCAAACAGCTTATAGAACACAGCAATGAGCAGTGATTCGTTTCTTTCTATGTTGAACAGGGACAAAAAGAACTTGGTGATGTTGGCCAAGTTTTCACTTGACTCCTTCATAAACGCTACAAGAATGGTCAAAATAACCATTCTGCTGTCAGAATCAGTGGAATCCTTGAGATACAAGGTCATTATTTGCTCAATGAACGAGTTGCATGGATCGCTTGTGTTCACATCATTCAACTTGACAAATTTGTTGCCGTATTTTAACAGAATCTGGCCAAATTTGCTAGGATTACTCTCAATTAAAGCCAACAGAGTAGTCAATTTATAGTTGGCTACAACGCCTGCACTGTTTTCATTTGTGATTTGCAAGACTGAGACCAAAGAGGCAACAACGTTTTCAGACAAGTAGAGATTATTCTTGTTCACTAGAATATAGTTGTTCCAGCATAACAGTAATCTGACCCAGAGTGATTCACTATCCTTTAATGTTTTCAACAGGTCAGCTGTATCGTTGAAGAATGCAGGCAGTGTTTCGTTCAGCATTCCATCATACTCAGCGGTATTAATGGCCAATTCTTTGCTTCCAACTTTCACTCCTAAGCTTTCCAAGTTGGCAATAACCAAATCCAAAGAAATCTCCAGAACATTGATGTTTCTGTTCAGCTTACTGTCAGTCAAGGCTTCCAAGCTGCTATTTTCAACGCTGTAGTCAATGCCCTTGAGATTTTCAATGATCTCCTTGAAGTAAAGAATGAAGTTGGAGCTATTGTTGCTTTCCAGTTCATTGATCTGGATGTTCAAACCGATCAATAATGTGTTGAACATCTTGTTTTCAGTGCTTAGTTTCAAGTTCTTGATTATCTCCAGCAAGTTTGGCATTTGGGTGAATAAAAACTCCAAAAAGGCCAAACTTTGGGTGGCAAAACTGTACATAAATTCCAAATTCGCATTCAAGAGTCTGTAGTTGTATTTGTTTTTACCGTTCAAACAGTATTCAAAGATCTTCAGCAAGAAGTTACATGTTTCTTCAGGATCTCCCCCGTTCAAGAATTCAATCATAATTCCAGATCCGGTTTCTTCTTCCGCTTGTTCTTCTTCCTCATTATTGTATGTCAAGAGTAAAGTGAGAATATTCACAATGTTATCTATGTAGTCAACCAACATTTCATATTCCTCATGATTGATGCTTGAATCACCTTTTTCTATCAAGTTATTCAGCGAAACAGTACTGTTTTCCATCCCGTTTTTCAAAACCTGCCATATTTTTTTCTCTCTCCAGATATATTCAACTAGTTTTTCGTCACCCTGTGAGGTTTCTGTGATCAAAACTATGATGTTTCTCAGCACTCCTACTGAATCTAGCTTTACTGTGGTATTATTATCGGAAATAAGTTTGTTCATAATGATGTTGATGCTTTGCTTGCAGTCCTTCATTGAAATGACATTTTTTCCTGTGTTCTGAAGAATGATGTTGTTTAGCTGATTCAAAAAAGACAGTTTATCGTTAGGAATTACAGTTTCATCCAGCTGTTTGAGCAGTGTTTGGAATTTTGAAGACTGAATCTGCTGAACTTGTTTGGAGACGTTTTTGGATCTCTTGTTTCTTTTGTTGACTTTACCCATTTGCAGGTGGTTAATATGGTAGCAGAATAATAAGCAGAAACTGTTAGCTGGCTTGGATTGGCTCTGGGTACCTTGATTTCAGGGTTGTAATGTTAGTCATTATGCACTGATTTGTTCACTTTTATTTTATTTTAATTATAAAGTTTTCAGGAGAAACTGGGATGTCCGAAAACGGAAACAGGAATAAAAAACATAAAAAAAAACAAAAAAAAAAAAAGAAAAGGTGAAGTAAGAGGATCTTATATCCGACAGCCAGGATTGGCAGAAAATAGGTGTGTGAAAAGGGGCTAATAGTTGTGATTTAGTTGGTTCTGGCTCTCATATGTTCAAGAATTGTTGATATGCCAACGTGAAATGTTCAGCGTGCGATGCTTTCATCGGTGGATTTGCCAGTTTTGAGGGCAATGAGAAGTTGTCCGGGTAATTAAGTCACGTGACCTCAACATCCATTTCTTTCAAAGACCCCACTGAATTATGCTTCCAGGTGCAGTTGAAAGCTTATTACAAACAGCTGCGCAACAATATAGGTCATTTTTTAGCGATCAGAACTACTAGATGCCATTTAAGTTTAATCTTTTAGCTAAATTTTCACCTTCCATGAAGGGGATGGATCGAGCACGTGACTGGCTGGATGGGGCTGATAGTAAAAGACGGAGATAAGAAAGCATACACTGTCCATGGTAATTACTACTTGTTTTTTGGGCAAAAATATGGTACTCTGTTTTTAATTACTACTTGTTTTTGGGCGAAAATATGGTACTCTGTTTTGACGTGGAGATGATCTAGATGATGCTGGAGACGAATCGGCTGCGCTGTCTTTGGCAGCGATCACGTGAGCCAACACGTGCAGCAAAGTTCCAACTTTGAGAATAATATTACTGCTGAGAGTCTGTCCTACTTATTTTGTTTCCCTCGTTTGTGATTTTGATTATCTGGTTTGGATAATTTGTTTATTTGGGTTGTATAATTTGATTATTTTGGTTTGTACAATTTGATTACTTACTTATTTGCTTGGTTTATACAATTCGATTACCTACTTTGTCTTACCTATTTGTCCTGTATCACATAGCCTGAAAATAAATCCTTGGTATTCAGCTACTTAAAATAGCAGACAGTCTTCTCAAAACACAACTACTTTGCTCGTATATTGAGAACTGCTGGCGCCAAAGAAAACAGCAGTTACTCTACAAACCAACCATTGAAAACTACAGGGGAACCAGTCAGCAAAATCAGGCCAAAAAAGAGCAAAACCGCCAGTATATGTGCGTAACGCGAATAGAAATCTTTTGAGTGTTTATATATAAACCCATAGCAGATATGGACAGGAAGCCGGCTCAAAACAGTGCTCCGGGATCCTGCTCTATGGTTACTAATATCGTATTTTTGTTTTTATATGTAAAGGCTTACCAGAGAATGTAATAAAAAGAGTTATCAGCTTTTCATTGGGCGTTTATCTGTACTTGTTGAAACCGATGTCACTGGCTCTTTCTCTGAAACATTGTCTACAGATGTTCAAACCGTACTTTCTGATTAAACCGGTGTGGGAGGAACAGACTCTACATTGTCTAGAACCTTTACCGAACTTTCTTGGGTGGGAGTACCAAACGTTTTCGTGAGCCATTTTTATAAATTGAGTTCTGTTTGAAATGTGAGGACGTATTTTGAAAATAAAAATAAAAATAAAGAAATTGTTAGTAAATTATAACGGGTTCTTTTGCTAGCTGAAATACCTTTGAGTAGCGCACAAAGCATGTGCTTTTTTTGATTCTATTAAGGTGTGCTGTTTTTGGTCATGAAAATCCATTCAGTGTGTTCTTGCCTCATGTATCACACCACGTCATCCTGTGAAAAGTGTAGTGCACACATATTTGCCACTGTGCCAGTCTAAACAGTAATCACAGTCTTAAAAACAGTAATCACAGTCTTAAAAACAGTAAACAAAGTAATGAAAACAGCAATCACAGTCATGAAAACAGTAATTACAGCCATATTAAAAAGACTTCACATTTTGCTACTATTATTGGCTTAAAAAACTGGTGCTATTTCTTCAAGTACAACCACCGGAGCTGTTTATAATAACTATACATCGTTTCTTGTGCTGCTTTGTTCCTTCCGTTTACTATTCTGCCAATAATAACCTTTAACTGCTAGGTTTCATTTTTACAACGATCCAACACTTATTTATGCCTAGTTTGCCTTTTAGTTACTTATTCTACCTTAAAACATATCAATTCAATGCGTGCTACTCTCCAGTTTCAATTTCCTTTTTGGGCCCAGTCTGGGTCGACAATCATTACGACGCCTTCATTATACATACAATTTATTCGGTTATAGGTGGTTTTTTAGACCTTCTTTAGCAACAAAATATACCCTATATTTAGTCACACACCATTTTTCACAAATGTTTTGCTGCACCAAATTTGTTACTCTAAGATTGAGTGATGATATTTTGTTCCGACAGTGCACCTGGGGATACAGATATTTCGTGTTTTTTTATTTTTTTTCGTTTTTGGGATTTTTACAGCGCATTTTTCGGCCTAAATTTTTTTTAGAACGCAGAAAACTTTTTTAGCACGAAAAATATTTTGTGAAAAAAAGATTTCGCCAAAAAGTGTTTTGGAAAAAAAATAATTTTTTGCTACAGAATTGCTTTTTTGGGTCAGTCAGGCAGTGGCACCAGAGATTCGTTTTTTCCGTTTTCGTGCACAGCGTGTATCTGAAAAATTAAAAAACTACATCAAATTAAATTGTGAAATTAGTTTATTAAGATTTAGAGTAACAGCGGTGTGGTGTAATAACACCCAAGAAACAACTCAGGAGAGATCCAGCTGAAACAGGGTAGACTGAATCAAAACAGGGTAGACTGAATTAAAACAGGGTAGATCAAACTAAAACAGGGTAGATTGAACTGAAACAAGGTAGATCGAATTAAAACAATCCAGATCGAACTAAAACAAGGTAGATCTAACTAAAACAGGGTAGATTTAACACAACACGTTAGCCGTGAACTAATCAATGGCCGGCTCACACTCCCACAGATCTTCGTTCAAGAAGAGCCACAAGTCCTTCAAATCAAAGCACTCCTCCAAAAGTGCGCTGAAAAAAGTCAACAAGGGTAAGGTAGAAACAAGCACCTCCCACAACAACAACAACAAGCCTATGCTAACAAAGCTGCAGAGAAAGAACCAGGCTAAACAGAACAGAGACAAGAAAATACAGACAACAACACTGAAAAAGAAGCTCTTTGAGGGATCAAATGGTGTCAGTAAGATCGTTACTATTCTGCCTTTGACCAAGGATATCAATCCAAGCGATATTCTGCAGCAACTTCTGGTCAATGGGATTGATTCTGATGACTTTGATGTCTCAGGCTTAAATCTAACCATTCCATCAGTCAACACTGTGAAGATAAACAAGTTCAAAAAGACACTTAAGTTTGTTATTCCAGACATGAGCAATGTGCTGGATGTTTTGGATGTCTGCAAGGTTTCTGATGTGATTGTTTTTGGGCTGTCTTCAATGGAGGAAGTTGATTCTACCTATGGAGAACAGCTGTTAAGAGCCATTGAATTGCAGGGTATTTCTTCTTTCATCGGGGTTGTTTCTAACCTGTCAGCAATCAACATGAAGGAGAAGTTCCAGCTGGACATTAAACAGTCTCTGGAGTCGTATTTCAAGCATTTCTTCCCGCTGGAGAAACAAATCTATAACCTGGAGAAGAAGAATGAGTCAGGAAACTGCCTGAGAATTCTGTGTGAAAAGCTGCCTAACAAGGTTTCCTGGAGGGACAACAGGGGATATTTGGTGGTGAATGACTTGAATGATTTGAGCTTTGATGGCGAAAGAAACGAGCTGACTCTTCAGGGCCACTGTAGAGGTGCTGGATTTCATGCTGACGGACTTGTTCATTTGCCAGGACTGGGTGATTTCCAGGTGAACAAACTGGAAGTACTCAGTGCACATGACCGTTCCAATGTTGTGAACGAATATAGATTCACTGAGAACAGAGAATCCTTGGATGATTTCAATGAGGATGAGGTTGAAATGGAGGATGAGAATGAATCTCACTACAGTAGAGCCAATTCCAAGTTCCACTATGACTCACTGACTACCGCCAGATTTGATGATGGTGGATTCCTGCCTGGCGATCACAACACTGGTGTGAACAAACCAGAAGTCAGAATGCCGAAGGGAACTTCTAGTTACCAGGCCAGATGGTACCTGGATGATGTTATTGACGAGGATGAGGAGAGTGCTTCTGAGTTTGAGGATGAGAAGGAAGTAGATTTGAAAGAAGTGGATGAAATGGAGGACGATCTGTATGACCAGAAAGCTGATAATGCTGATTATGAAGCTGGTAATGCTGATTATGAAGCTGATAATTATGATGACGATGAGGCGTTTGAAGATTTCTCCGCTGAAGAAGAGGAAAGACAGCTGATGGAGTACCGAAATCTGGAGAAGCAGGACAAGGAGTTCCCTGACGAAGTTGAGCTGCATCCGCTGGAGAAAGCCAGAGACGTTCTGAACAAGTACAGAGGACTGAAGAATCTCTACAACTGTTCCTGGGACATTGATGAGTTTGATGAGGAGTGTCCGGATGAGTGGTTCAACATTCTGAGAATATCCAACTTCAAGAACACCAGAAAGAAGATCATCAAGGATTTCAGAAACACAACCACTGTCAAGGAGGGAGACTACTTCAGAATCTACATTGACCTGAAAGAAAACGGTGGTGCTGTGTTTGAGAAGCTTCAGTCACTGCAAAACACAGTATTATCAGTGTTCTCACTGCTCCCACACGAACATAAACAGACAGTCGCTAACTTCTCTATCCAGAGATGGGAAGATTATGAGGCGCCAGTTCCATCTAAGGAGCCAATGATCGTGCAGTATGGTATCAGAAGGTACGAAATTGAGCCTATGTTTTCTGGGGCCACAGTGACGCCAAACAACGTCCATAAATTCGACAGATTCCTGCACCACAACTCTTTATCGGTTGCCACGTGCATTGCGCCAGTCGATTTCACCCAATCTCCTGCCATATTCTTCAAGATGAACAGCGAAAACGGGAACCCAGAGCTGAATGGAATCGAGTTCCTGGGCCACGGATCGTTCATCTCCGCGGACCACACACGTGTTCTCGCCAAGAGAATCGTGCTGACCGGTTCTCCATTCAAGTTCCACAAGAACGTCGTCACAATCCGGTACATGTTCTTCAACAGCGAGGATGTGGAGTGGTTCAAATCCATCCCGCTGTTCACTAACTCCGGCAGATCAGGTTTCATCAAGGAGTCTCTGGGAACACACGGTTACTTCAAGGCCACCTTTGACACGAAGCTGAGCGCCCAGGACGTCGTGGGAATGAGCCTGTACACGAGAATGTGGCCTGCGGTTTCGAAGCCGTGGTCTCCCGTGTAGCTGCCGCGTATATATGAGTTTAGTTGTGTTTTTAGTTGTGTTAGTGTAAAGTGAGTTGTTAGTAGCATCAAATAAAGCGATGGTAGCGCTCTAAATTGATGGTTTGGTGGTCGCATGTAGCTAGGCGTGGTAGCGCTCTAAATTGATAGTTTGGTGGTGCTACTGGAGTGACAGATTGGCTTTGGTAGCGCTACTGGCCTGTCAGTTTGACAGTAGCATCAAATAAAGAGATGGTAGCGCTACTGGAATGTCAGTTGATAGTAGCCAGGCGTAGTAGCGCTACTGGATTAGCAGTGACATTCAAGCAAGCGATGGCAGCACTACTGAATCAATAGTTTGACAGTGACATTCAAGCAACCGATGGTAGCGGTACTTGAGTGATAGTTTGGTAGCGCTACTGAAGACTCAGTTTGACTCTGGCATCAAGTCAGGCGATGGTAGAGGGTCTGAATTAACAGTTTGGTAGCGACATTCATCCAAATTATCGTAGCGTTACTGGATTAACAGATTGGTAGCGGCATCCAGCCCGGTATGGTAGCGCTACTGGACTGTCAGTTTGGTACCACTACATGAGTGATAGTTTGGCAGCAAAATTCAACTAGTTATGGTAGCGCTACTGGATTGGCAGTGGCAACAAACCAGGCGATGGTAGCGCTACTTGATTGACAATTTGGTGGTGCTACTGGAGTGCCAGTTTAACTCTGGTATCAAACAAAGCTATGGTAGCGTTGCTGAATCAACAGTGGAAGCCAATCTGGGCATGGTAGCAGGACTGAATTAACAGTTTGATTCTGATAGTGCTGCAGGATTGCAGTTTGTCAGCGGCATCCAGCCAGGTTATGCTAGCGCTTGTTGGATTGACAGTTTGGTAGCGAGATTCAACCAAATTATGGTAGTGCTACTTGGTTGTTAGTTTGACTCTGGTAGCGCTACTGGTTCAGCATATGGTAGCGTAGTTAAATCAGCATTTGGTAGCGCTACTAAATTACCCATATGGTAGCAGGACTCACATTTCTCCACCAATACTCGACATTAAAACAATTCATCTCTTCTCACATAAATTCCCACAAATCACCAACATAACTTCCCACAAACCAACCAGAACCACACAACAAACACCTATGTCCGACAACATCGCACAGATCATCCACAACAGCTCCGCCGCCAAAAACCTGCTCTTCACGTGCCACGCCTGTTCTCTCACGTTTCCGTCATCTGATATCCAGAGATACCACATGAAATCTGACTGGCACAGGTACAACTTGAAGAGAAAGATTGAGGGTCTACTTCCTGTTTCCAGTGAAGAGTTCCAGACCAAAATGGAGATATTCAATGCCATGAACGGAGATACGAGTGATACTGAATACACTGTGGTTAAAAAACATCCACACGGTAAACACAGTTCTGCCACCAGTGATATTGAAACCAGTGATGGGGCTGATTATGAAGATTCATCATCTTCGGATGAAGAAGAGCTTCCAAAAGATGTTCATGGTGACACTGAGGATGAAAATGAGGAGTACATTGGTGCCTTTGATGTGAGGAAGCTGAACAAAATCGATTCCTTAACCCATCACAATGATGGTTATTCTGATGTTGTGAGCACTGAGTTTTATAAAACAACCGATATTGGGGATAACAGTACCACCACTGATGGCGGATTTAACTCACGAGACGTCACTACTGATGACGCTGAGTACATCTCATCCGACACTGATGAATCAGACACCAATGCAAGTGATTCTGAACTTTCAGTGAACGAATGTGTGTTTTGTTATCATCTTTCAAAGGATTCAGAAAGAAACATCAGACATATGTTCACCAAGCATGGATTCTACATTCCTGACCGTTCCTTTTTGGTTGATTTGGCGGGCCTTTTATCCTTCATTGACTACATTGTGAACTGCGAAGAACACTGTTTAGTCTGTGAATACCAAGGAAAGGGTATCAAACACCATTTGGAAAAGAAGAGACACTGCAGAATGATCTATGAAACCCCGCAGCAAAAGAAACTGTTCAGGGACTACTATGACTACTCCACAGCAGATGAGCTGAGTGTGAAGAGAACCAATGAGACTCCAAATGAAGTCAAAAAGATCAAGTTTGCTCTTGATGTGGACCAAGAGAATGAGCATGTGACTGTAAAAAACTCCAAAGACCACCAAAATAAAGAGGAGTTAGCGCAGCAAAGAAGTGCTAAGCTTGCTAGACAGCAGAAGGTTTTGACCGCCATTGATTCCTATAAAAAGAGTGCCAAAATGTATCCAGGAGTTTCCGCAAAGCAGTCTGAAGCCATTGTGAAGCAAATGCAGAGCCTAGAAATAAGGTACCAGTACAAGCAAACCAACAAGTCTGCCATCAAGCAGTCCAACTTCCAGAAACACTACAGAGATCCGTTGCTGCAGTAGTTTTGAGGCTATTTTTGTTTATTTATATGCCAGTTTTGGGGCTATTCTGAGGCCAGTTTTGTTTATTTGAGGCTGGTTTTGTTTTTTTGGAGCTGGTTTTGTTTATTTGAGGCTGGTTTTGTTTATTTATATGCCAGCTTTGTTTATTTATATTCTTAGTTGCAATTTTCCAGAATTGAGCTGTGGATGTTATATACTTCTGTTGCATGCCTCGCAAAAGCAGCCCAGCAATGTTTTTGTTTAATTACAATTTCCCCCATGCTCGCCTATGATATCTATATATTGTTGATTACATTGGTATAATACTCCATCAGGTCGGCGAATTGGAAACTATTCGTTGTGATGATGCTTTTGCTAGAGCTGGAAGACAGTGATCTAGTGCTTGTTTGCGGGCTGAGGGGTTTTAAAGCACTTTGAGGTTCTACACACATGTTCTTAAACTGAGACACGACATTTAATCTGTTGCTCAACAACGTGTAGGCGTTGGAACTCTGAGGCAAAAGCATTAAAATCGAGTAAAGCATTTTAATCAGGTGCTGCTTATCCATCAGCAACAGATCCATTCTCATCTGGGTAAGCGCTTGTGATTCCATCAACTGAACCAAAATATCTAATTGAACCAAGTTTTTTGGCAAAATATCTTCCATGGACGTCAAACCTAAAATAATGTTGTAGCCTAACTCATAGTTTTCTGAAACCAAGCAAAGAAACACCAATGCTGATGGTTGTATACACCAGGCTTTAAAAAGAATACTAAAGAATGTCCAGTCATCGTTCATTCTCAGTTTTGTCCTCAAGGGGTACAGCTCTTTAGTAATAATCAACTTTTTCGCCATCATGTTAATTACCTCGGAAGTAAAAACATAGTTCTTTTTCAGTTTGTATCTTGAGTCTAGCAATAGAGAAAAGTGTTTGTAAATTTTCTCAGCACCCAAAGCGTTACAGAGATTAGTGAAGACAACATCTCGTTTATTGCCTTTTTCTTGTGACTGTCCCTCCCAATTGTTCAACAGTTGAGTCAAAAACTTATTGAAGTAGGAATCATTTGGAACCAAGCTGTTAATCAGCTTTAACAGATTCAAAGACTTGGTTAACAAAAACACATATCTTTTTTCCTTATTTTTGCTCAGTTCATTTGCATCACTAGCACCAAGCTCGCTAGCCTGGGTATGCATGCTGCTAGTGCTATCGCCCAAACCATCTTCAGACAACTCATAAGTTCCGTCTTCATAATTCAAGGCCTTTACCAAAATCAAAAAGCAGTTGTCATTGAAGTGATCACAGTTGTGCTCATCAATGAAATTTGAGTAAACAAAGCTGAGCCAATTCAAGATCAAAATTTTGTTTTCATAATTGCTCTCTTTGAAAGTCAAGACTAAATTGTTCACCAACGAGGTTATAGGCAAACTGAGGGACAAAGATGTTGCAGATAATCTATCCTGGGTCAACTTTAGCAGCTCCAACAATTTGTAGTTCAGCTTGTATGCAGCGTTTGCAACAGTTGCGTTAATAGCTTTACTTCCTGCATCTCTATTAGCGGCGTGCTGGCTTGTTTTTTGTCTCATGTTATCTATGTATTTAATGGTGTCAAATAAGCTGTCAGGGTTGGCATAGTTGAGAAGCTTATTCTCGTTAGAGTTGCCCAACTTCAAAAGAAGAGTTATTAGCTCAGAAAGATCCTGATCTTTAACATCAGCGTTATTGGAATCATAAGTTTTAGCAACATGAACAATATCATCTATGGGCCAATGAGTTATTATAACAGATATCCAGTTCATAACAAGTTTTTGAATCTTTTGATTGCTGCTTGAAAGAGATTTGATCAAAGTTGAAGTTAGCTTTTTTATGTCTAAATATGGTTTGTTGACGTATTCTTCACCCAAGTTTTCAGTCACATTGTTTGGTTCATTGACCGGCTCTTCCAGAGAGACAAAATCATCGTTACCTTCCACGCCATGAGAGGTTTTGGTATCGTCATCATCTAGCTCATCTTCAATGTTCATGTTGTTTATGATCAAAGATTTCTTTCTTTCCTGGATGCTCATACCACCATCAATAACTCTCTTTCTTGAGAGAGACTTGGCTGATCCATTGCTTTCTAATGAACTGACTCTTTTGTTGTTAGCAACAAGTTTCTTTTTGTTATTTATTAGCTCCACTTGCTCTTTGTTAAACTGTCTCATTCTGATATCACCCAAGTTTTGTACTTCAAAAATCATACCGCTCAATAAGTTGTTAACCAGCTCAGTAAGCTCCTCGTTATTAACAGTATCATCAAGGTATAACAAAATAGCGTTAATTAACCATGGAAGAAAGGTCACAAGGGTCAGATTTGGACACTTGTTCAGCACTTCAATCCATGAAAGCAAAAAAACTTTAGTGTTGTTGTTGTTTGAATAAATGCGCTCCAAAAGCAGGGGAATAAACTTGTTCAATTGCAGTGTTCCGTTGCTCGGCTGCCTTAGCTTGCTGTTTGCTGGCTGAACAAAGTCTCCACCGATAACAAGCATTCCGTTTTTGTGCTGCTCAATCACATCCTTGTACCGCATGTTGCTGGAGAGCTTGTTGCCAATGAAGGAGGCCTTGCTGTTGTTGGTGGTGGTGTTTAAAATATCATCGTCAACCTGCAGAAAAGAGATATAATCGCTTCCAAATTCAATGACAATGTCTTTCATAAGCTTGTCCAGAATCCCCGCTGCACCCTTGACGTTGTTTATCGGGTCAACAGTCACGGAACAGAGGATGTCAAAGATTTCGTTGAAGTATATCAGAATCTCTCCCTTCAGAATCTTTGCAATGTTGTAAAGAGACTCACATGAGTAGAACCTCACAAGATCGTTAGGATCGTAGAAAAAGGGCAGCATGGCTGGTATGATCTGGTTGATAAAGGGCGTTGAATTCGTCTGCCCTAGCGATATTATAATCGATGCGTACGCCATCAGCTTAGCGATTCTGACTGTTGTAACGTCAACGTTAACTGGGAAGACGCTTCCCACATGACTGGACACCTCCCTGTCGCCCAAATTGTCCTCCACATCGTTGTTGAGTTGGTTATGTGAGACAGCTGTCAATTCCACAGGATTATCACTGCCCATCATCTGAATATTCCCATCGTCATCATGGTTCTCATTACTCTCCAAACCGCCTGCTTCTGTGGCGGTTGCGCCAGTGAAATCCCTCGTTGAAGTCACCTGATAGTCTTTGATGTTCTCGTTCTCAATGGAATCGCTTCCTGCCTCCGTGCTGTGCTCAGTCAGCTGCTTGATTATGTTTGTGAGTTTGGCGACATTCTGCTCCTCGTAGTAGATGAATTTAATCTGCTTTTCAAGTTGCAGCGCAGCCTTCTTTCTTATCTCGTACTGTCTGTCGCAAAGACCTCTCACGATTGCCTGGTCCATAATTGTGTTTTTTCTTTGGCTGGACTTTTTTTGGTTTTATTTTATTTTGTTTTGGTTTTTATTTTATTTTGATTTTGTTGTGGTGTTTATATAGTTTTTAAAAAAACGCGTCAGGGGATGGATGTCAACAAAACAGGTGGCGAATGTGACAGAAATAGAGGTAGGAGGCACGTGCCTTAATCTACCCGGACACCTTCACACCGCTACCTTAGGTAATC